>JAMPIV010019071.1:0-207223 GCA_024509875.1 Oreohelix idahoensis | reverse complement strand
GGAAGATTCGAGTTTTGGTAAGCATGATTTATTAGCGTGGTACTTTATTGATTTTAATTGAGTGCTAGCCTGATCAGTAGTTTCTTGGGAAGTTAATTTTTAATTTAATTCTTAACGCCAGAGCCATCAATACTATCTTAGTGATAGACTTGCGAAACTTAAGAGGTCCATATAATATTCCTTATTTAAGGAAGGGCTGCATCTAGGATGGTTGCAGAGTCGAGATGTTACGGGCGTGCTTTGTATTATTTCAAAGTAGGTCTGTAGAGAAACCCGCACCCGCGATTTAGGTAAATTTACAGAATACCCGGGAACGTGTGTAATTTGTATTTTCATGGAGAGTTTATTCTGAGTTATATAGTTACATATATATATATATATATATATATATATATATATATATATATATATATATATATATATATATATATATATATATATATATATATATATATATATATATATATATAAGGGTTCCCATTCGTCCCGTTTTTCCCGGGACAGTCCTGTTTTTTAAATAAAATGTCTCGGTGTCCCGAATTTATTCCAAATGTCCCGCTTTTTAAGGGTCCTTCCTGAAAAAAAATCTTTGGGTAACGGATTTTATTCCGTGTTTTAGTAGTGTTACTTTATCAATTTCCGGTTACAGTAGACCCTCGGTTTGAATCTCGAACAAAAATTCGAAAGTCGACCAAAACAGTGTTCAGTGATCATCTACCAAATGATTTAATGCGTATTAGCATTATTATACAGTATTTTTATCGTTTTTCATCCGCATAATGCCGAAACGTAAATGCAGTATAAATTATAACATTACAAGAGAATTTCCCTTCATTAAAGGTGTAGATGCAAATGTGGAATGTACTTTATGCAGCTCTAAATTTTGCATTTCACATGGTGGTCGGTCAGACGTAGTCAACCACGTGAAAACGAAAAAACATAAAGGTGCTGTTGAAAGTAAGGCTTCCAACAGCAGTATAAGTCATTTCTTAAATGCGAAAACCCAGAGCGAAAAGGAAATGGAAAAACAGTTATCATTGGCAGCACAGGAAGCAACTTTCGCTTATCACATGGCGGTGCATAACTACAGGAAGGCAGAAAAGTTTCTTACCACTACTGTGAGAAATCAGTTGCAAGAATTAGAAAAAGAAGGACACATAACAGTTGAAAAGTTTCAAAGCTATGCAGTAGATTTCTATGACACCTGCATTGAATATATTCAGGAGTGGTGTACACCATTTCTTACGCCTCTTCAGTCTATGGATTGGATCAATTTGAAGGGAAAGGAGTCTTTGACTTGGAAGAACCTCCAAGAAAGCTACATATTCATGAAGACAGTGTCACCAAATTTTACTGTGAATGAAGAGGACTTATTTGATGAGTTTGCATGTGTGAAAAAATATTGTGAAAGCAAATTTGATGTGTGGAGTGAACTGAAGGATCAAAGTGTCAGTGAAAAATGGTGTGAGATGTTCGCTCATTTTACAAAGCAGGATATAAATGCTGAGAACCTGAAATGCCTAGTTAGTTTCTGTTTGGCACTTCCAGGATCCAATGCAGCTGTTGAACGTGTTTTTTCATTAATAAATGCGCTTTGGACAGACGAAAAAAAAACAGACTTAAAATTGAGACAGTGAAAGCTTTAACCATTATAAAGACCCATTTTAAGGATTTCTCTTGTGCTGAGTTCTATGTCCAAATATCAGAAGAAAAAAAACTTCTTGAACAGGCCCATAAATCTGATAAATATTCTGATGAATCTGAAATATAAACTTGACTATTGTGTATTTTTTAAAGGTGCGATTTTTCTAATTAAGTATGTTTGTAATTTAGAATTCTTGTTTAAAGTGGAAGTTGTGTTAGTTAATGTGTGTATTTTTATACCAGTATCTTATTTTAAGTGCAACATATAATATATATTAGATTTATTTGTGCTTTACCTTAATTTTTAACATGTCCCGTTTTTTTACAAAATGTCCCGGGTTTTTTAGGTAAAAATGTGGAAATGTCCCGGTTTTTAAACAAAACATTATGGGAACCCTAATTAATATATATATATATATATATATATATATATATATATATATATATATATATATATATATATATATATATATATATATATATATATATATATATATATTTTATTTGTTGTTGTTGTAAAGATTAATTTGTGGTTGCCCTAAAGACGCCACTAGGCGTGATGGGAAACAACGGCAAATAAAATCAAATTTGTTGTTGCCCTTAAGACGCCACTAGGCGTGATTGGCCATTGTCTGCTTTGACGGTCGATGGCTAAGGATGGAAGAAGAAGAAGATATAATAATATTAAAACAGCCAACGTGCGAAATATACATTCATGATTAACATGTTAGGCAATGCTGTGTGACTTTTTTTGGGTACTGTCAATTCCCCCCCCCCCACCTCCCTGAATTTAAAGGTATTAGCAGTACAATACCAGTGTCAAAGACTTCCCACGAACACACTTAGGGATCAGTGGGTAATGTCAGACCTTGACACCTTCACGACATCTAGAACTGTGGTCAACATGACCTCCCGCGAATATATGAGTAGTTTAAAGGGGCGAGCTGAAGTACTTGAGAGGATAGAGGGACTGGGGAATGGGGGCGGGGGGGTCACAGAAGGCCGAAAGCCGACTTACAAAATGTTAGAATAGACAGAGAATGAGATAGTAGTGAGACGGAGGGAGGGCCGTCTGGGGAAAGAAAGAGTCGTTTTACGAATCAAGGCTGCCTCGTTCAGGAAGAGGTACAATCTCAAGGGCTATTGATAAAACTTTCTGACGAAAAATGTGCAGAAATAAACCAGCGTTGAAAATACGATGTTTAAACATAGCAAGATTCAGAAAACACCAAACCTGATTCCGAAATTCTGATAAAATAATCAAGATCAATGTGTGTGTGTTATTTTCTGCTTTCGGGATTGTGTTTAACACGATTGCTTTGTAGATATCTGATTTTTGTGTTGTTTGTCAATCGATGATTTTCTGCAGTACTTTCATTGCAGGGGTGATTGTACTGTATTCAAAAAAAAACAAATGATCTTCTGTTTCTTAGATGCTTTTCCTACATAGTGTGGTAAATTAGAGGTTATGGTGTTACTAAACTAAGGGTACCCAAGGTGAGGTCAAGCTGTGTAAGTTCCCTGAGTCTAATTGATGATGATGATGTAATTCTCATGATCCCTATCCGCCACCTCTAAGATCTCACCTGGTATAAATTAATCTCTGTAATGTTGTGTGGCTAGTGTCTAGGGTAATGTATGTTATGTGATGAAAGAAAAATGTCAAACAAAACTTTAACCCAATAAAATTAAAGTAAGTAAGACTTTTGATGAAGTTTAGGTAATTATTTTTTACAATTTAATCTCCCTGTACCTCAATTTTATGGGACAGGGATTGTCAAACTCAATCGAATTTTTATTTACACTATTTAAAATAAATAAATTGGAACTCTGTTCATGTCATGTCTCTTGTTTATACAAAAGAAAATCACTGAAGAAATCCACCCACTGTTCTATTTACCGGCTTGTACTGATCACTGTTAATATGTTGGAAAGACTGTTGGGTTCATCACTTCAAGGTGATTATATTATTATTATGGTGGAACTTTATGATATCAATAATTTGTCAGTGCCTTTTTTAAAGGACTTAACTGGCATGGATTGAAGAAAACAGTTAGCCCATAGGTCCCCAGAATCAACAAATGTGGTGCTCCTGGTCGAAGGTGTAGGGCTAGCTACAACTTGAATGCTGAGCGATCACTCCCAAGATTTTCGTCCCTCAGCAGGTTTCCTGCCACCAATAAGTATTCTGACATATAACCTGAAATGAGAGGAACATTCCCTCCCATATAACTCTCATCTATAATACTTCCACACATAACCACTGTAACAACTCACCTTGATCAGCTATGTGTGTAAACATTCTTCTTCAGTGATAGTACAAAGCCCTGATCCCTTCCTCCAAGGTGTCGCTTCCATATAATAGGCAGGGGTGTACATAACCAGCCTGTGACCCTTTAGTGATTCCCTTACAACATCTTATACAGGGTTTGTCGTTCATACAATAGATAGGGTGTGCATACTCTAGCACTGAAACCTGTGGATAAATTCGTCCTAACATTTTCTACATAATTATACATAACGTTTAAACATTTATGGCACTACAAAAGCCAATATCAATTTTGGTCTACTGCTTTGGCATTCGCAAACGTTGTAAAGCCACTAGCAAATATTTTATGCATTTATTTCACTCCGAAAGACTGCATTCCTTCTTAGGCTATCGTAACACACATTGTGGCCTACATGTTAATTAAATCAATACAAATATTTATTTTGCCTTACCTTCAAGTAAGAATTTCACATAACATAAGCTTGACTTGGCAGTAAATGGGTTCTACCACTGCTTTAGTGTTCCAGACGGCGAAAGCTTTGGTCACACAGGCTCTCCCGCTGATGTCAGCTTAGTTAGTTTAAATTTCAAGTAAATTAAATTAATGGCCGACTTTGCAAGCAATTGTTAATTCTTATTGCCCCATCCTCAACTACGCCTAACCAATCATAACGCGCGTCAACAAATTTTAACTTTTTCCCCAAGCTACCAAATTGAGCAGTTTATAAGTGTGTTCGCTCGTCTGTTTTTATTTTATATATTATATATCTCATTTATTTATGGACAGATTTTTAATATCAAAATAGATTATTAAGCGGCCAAATGCCCTCTATCTATCTATCTATCTATCTAGGTTTAATTTAATTATTCTTCCACATTTTCATCTGTATAATTTTTAAGTAATTAATTGTGTTTTTTTTCCGAACTGAAAATATTAAAATAAAATTTTCTATGTCAAAATCATATTATTACGGGGAAATCTTTATGTCAATATATTAAGCACAATTAACCCTATATTTCAAGATATCTCTCTCCTTTTAATTCTCTTTAGTTTTTGAGAAATAAATTATTTAATTTTATTCCAAAGCACAGATTAGGCATATTTTCTCCTACAACCAAGATTTTATCGTCACTATAAAACGAGGTAACAATACGATTGGTTGTTAATTTTTACGACGTTTGTCAATAAATATTGGGAGGGGTAGTGCGTGTTAACTCTTAAAGGTCGTGGTAGTTTCCCACGTTTGGTGCAAGATATGTTCTGTACCTTTGAGTTTACATATATTTTTAAACGTTTCGATTCTTTCCAAGTGTTTAAAAAGTAAGAAATAATAAAACATGAGTTATAAAGGAAATTGAATGAGTGATTAATAAAATTTAAAGCTGTGACAAACTAAACACCTCATTATAATGAACAGGCCCACTAAAGTGGCTATATATCACGATAGCCTGAAAATCGGCCCTGAATACTGGCTCTTCGTCCTTTAAGAGTTAAAAGGGGGTAGTAATTCTTTAGTTAAAATGTTGGCGGTTGATTCGTCTGTGGCCTTGAGACAATTTCAAATGCTGTAGTTATTAATAGATTTTAGGAGTACGTTAGTTAATTTTCAAACGGGGAAATTTGAGCGGGGGGGGGGGGGGTCACACAGATTGATTTTATTACACATAGCTGACATTTTGTTATTTGGTTGGATCTGTGTGCTTCTCGTTTTGTTGTGAGTGTCATGTTGTATATTAGTCTAAAAATGACCGGTTGCGTGCATATTTTGACGCACATATTACAAAAATCGATATGGCTATTTAATAGGGAAAAAATATAGACATTCATTCATTTGTGTATGAAAATGCTGTCTATGGTAAAAGCGAGAGAATCCATGTTTGATTCACACTTTTGATTATAGGAGTAATCGTTCGTGATATTGATCCGGCGCATGGATTGCTCTTACGTTTGTACTTATTTTTTAGGGCCAGAAAATATATTAATTTGCTTATTATGTTTATGGCCTGAATTCATATGTATTACATATTATTAGTACAAGTAGAATCAGTCCTATATTGTATATTTTGGATGGGTAGGCGGGACTAGATTCTTATTATTCCGGTCTAGCGGAAGTATGAGTTGTCTTGACAAGTCGTGATGAGTTCCGATGTACCGTGATAATGGCGGGTACGCATTTTTCAAAGGGCTGGTAGATTCTTAAGGAAATATAATTCATGAAGTGGTTTTCTTCTAAAGGAGATGGTATCTCTACTATAGTTTATGTTAGAGACTCTCCTAAGGTACGGTACAATGTATAATTCGGACTCCATGTATTGCCAGACCCTATTTTGATGATCTCATGTCGATTCGACCTAGATGGAACATTGTGCTTCGTATCGCTAGGGTCGTGTTTTGTATCGACGAAGATGACAGACTTTCCTGCAGCGGTTATGGCTACGTGAATTAACCTGATCACCGTAGAGCTGTATGGAAACATTTATGAAATCATTTATATACCCATTATAAATTAACTCTGGCTTATATTCTCCTTCCTATGAATGAGTGAACGACAACTCAGGGAGGCAGCCATGTTAGATTTCGGTCATCATATGTTTTGATCACTGCCAAGAGAACAGATTATTTATCCTATTATCGGACAGTGACAGGGAGATGTCAATCTTGCTAGAAACCCCCTCTTTCGTGGTTTCATAATATATGCTACAAACTATGGACGTCAAATAACTTTAGTTATTTACCGATCTGCCTTCACTGACGCGTTTAGTCAGATAGGGGGATGCGGCCATAATATATCATGACATTGAACTTTTGATGTACTGCCCATTATTTCTGAATGTGTCATGACTTCAGATCTGCTATGTATACCTACAAATTGATATGTCAACATACCATGATGTACTCGTATGTCCCAGTGTGTACGTCTGAATAAATTGAGTAAACAAAGATTCCAGCAGTCTGCATTGGTGCCTTGTAGACACAAGTGTATGAGTGGTTATATTGGTCAGCACACGAACAGTACACCATTCGCGGTAATCACACTCTACACTTCTACTTCATACATACACCATCCTGCGTCGGTTGGAGTGACCAAGTTTAGGGCCTGCTTCCCCTGGAGCCTTTGCCTTCCCTAACTCAGGACTAGGGTGAGTTACCCATTTACAGCTGGGTAGACTGGAGCATGCCTGATCTCAACAACACACCACTCTTCCTTACAGAGCATACCGACTGACACTTTACAGAGTGGAAAGAAGAAAAGAAACTTTACAGTGGCGAGCCAGATTCCTGGGTCCAGCTTACGCAGTTTTGTGTTGAGAATCACAGTTTACAGCTGAAAGAACATTTGTTTGAACACATCAACACCAGTAGGACAGCTATACAGTCGATGTCAGCTTGACCTGTATTACCGATAGGATGCTGTATCTAGGTCAGCGCTTGTTGACAGTTTTTTTTCGCTGTACAGACAGTATTACACAGGACAGTGGTATCAAGTGTAGAAAATATCTGGAGCAGTATTGTTGACATTTCTCAACGTACAGAAGAATCAAGTGTTGTTGAACATAAAGTGCATAGTTCATCGTTGGATCTTCATATGCTCAAAAGAGAAAAAATTGACAGTGTAATAGTTTAGAATTAAATCTATTACTCAATAAAGTGGCAAGTTATTAGTATTAAAATAAACTGTGCCTGCTTTACAACACTATACCTGCAACACATTCCATTCATGACATAAATTATATTGTATGCTATATGCTATTTATGCTTACATGTTATTTGTTATGTATTAAATTAGTTTATGTTCTGTGTGACTAGTACAAGGTATGCCGAGTGACATTGGTCTGGACTAGTATTCTATAGGTACACATTTTCTTAATTGGAAATTTGTTAGCAACAATTTGCTGCTATTTCTGTTAGTTGTGATGAGGTGTTCTTTTCTTCGTTGTTTTTGGTAATAATTTTGTGTTCCTTAGTTTTGTTTGATTTGTTTGTATAATTGTAGGTCTCATCTTTTCTTTCATTTCAGTTTTTTACACCCTTATGTTTATACACTGTGGCGTTATTTGTCTTGTTATATTATGGCAGTTATCATCACGGTTTCTGTGATCATTTTTTTTTCATTTCTCCTATTTAATTTAATTTGATCTCTGCAAATGTGTTCATATTGTCTTTTCGTGTTTGTCCTTTGTAATGTCTTTAGTTGACATATGACGTATAGTGGTATACACTGATAGTATAGTACAGATCAGTACTTTATGATTGTTATTGTTATAAAACAAAATGTACAAGACCTTTGTAAGGCTTGTCTCCCAAAGTGATTGGTAAAGGGAAATATTTTTTCCACAGGTACTCAAGTGATCTTTGATTACATTGAGGTATACAAGACCTTTGTAAGGCTTGTCTCCCACAGTATTTGAGATACAGTTATTGTGTCCATAGGTACTCAAGTTATCATTGGTTATTATAAACCATACAAGTTTGGACTAAGACTAAGTCTATGGTATAGACTTGTCTCTCATTAACGTGAAAGAGGGTAATTTATTTACTTTTTCAGGTTTCTGATTTAAGAAGACAATATGTCTACATTAGATTTTTTCATTGCACAAGGAAAATCTCTTGATAAGACTGGAAAAGACTTAGAACAATGGGCTGTTGCTCAATATGACAAAGCATTAGCTGCAGAAGAGAAAAAAATTGCTGCTGCTGTTGAAGAAAGAAAAGCTGCTGCTGAGGAAAAAAAAGCTGCGGCTGAGGAGAGAAAACTTCAAATAGAAGAAAAAAAAGCTTTGGCTGAAGAAAAAAGATTAGAAAGAGAAGCTGCTGCTGAAGAAAAAAAAGCTGCTGCTGAAGAAAAAAAAAAGCTCTGGCTGAAGAAAAAAGATTAGAAAAAGAAGCTGATACTGCTGCTGAACTTAAGAAATTGCAGATGCAAATGGAGGAAAGGAGATTTGAGGCAGAACAGAAGAAATTAGAAGCTGATGCAGAACAGAAAAAAAAACTAGAAGTTGCTGCTGCTGCAGAACAGAAGAAATTAGAAGCTGCAGCTGAACAAAAAAAAATTAGAAGTTGCTGCAGAACAGAAGAAATTAGAAGCTGCTGCAGAACAGAAAAAATTAGAAGCTGCTGCTGCTGCTGCAGAACAAAAAAAATTAGATAGAGAAGCTGAAGAGAGAAAAGCAATAAGAGAACATGAGTTTGAATTAGAGAAATTAAAATTGACATGTATGAGTAATGTTAATCAGGCATCTGGTGGTAATGGTAAACCCTTTGTGTACAAGGTCAAGGTACCAGCGTTTAACCCTACCAGTGATGACATAACATTTTGGCTTTCTAGATTTGAACGGGCTTGTCGATCTCATAATGTTGACAAATCACAGTATGTGAATCAGTTGTCTGAAAATCTAAAAGGGGAGTCTCTGAGTAAGTTATATTTTGTTGAAGAGGCCGACAAAGATAATTATGATGCTGTTAGGGCAGCTTTGATAAAGAGATATCAGCTGTCTGAAGAAGGTTATCGTCTTTTGTTTAAAACAATGAGACCTGAGGTAGGTGTAGAATTCTCAGATTTCATCTCAAAAGCACGAATTACACTTTCACGATGGATTGAATTATCCAAAACAGAGAAAACATTTGATGGTCTTACGGATTTATTGCTAAGAGACAAGGTCATGTCTTCTGTAAATAAATCATTCCTAGAGTTCTTACATGAGCGTAAACCTGGTACAATAAAGCAAATGGAAGAATATTGTGACCAGTATGCCACGGCACACCCTGACATGATTCTTAGTAACTCTAACATTAAAGAGAGTATGCCAGTTGCTTCGGCAACAGAATATAATCAGAATTACTCACACAAATTCCAAGGAGCTAAAAATAAATTTGATAAAAAGGTTAATTGGAATAAGTATCAAAACCAAGATAACCACTCAAATCAGGGTTCTTCTTCGAAGAACTGGAATCGAGCTGATAGTCCTCGACACGCGAGGGGTACCCATAATGTTAGAAATTCTCGGAAAGGGAGTAGCTATAGGAACTACCCAAGTGCTTCATGGAGACAACAGAAACAATATTACAGGGATACTCAATATAACGAGCGTGATGATTATGATCATGAATATTATGATTCAAACCCAAATAGGGGTTATAACAGAGGCAATAATAATTATAGAGACAATTATAACCGAGGTAGATCACAACACAAAAGACATGGTAAATCTTATTACCAGGCTAACTCTGCACAACAGGAGTTCCACGACACCGATAATCAGAATAATGATAAAAAAGACTCCAACAGTGTAGCAAATTCCGCTTTCGATTTTGCTAGAGCATCTGAGTGTTCGCAATGCAAAACATTATTCGATCCAACCACAGTGTCTACTTTAAGCTGCGGTCACCCGCTTCCCGCTCTCCATGCGTCAATTGCGCATAATGGAAGGGGTGCTCTTGTCTTTAATAGGGGCCTAATAGATGGTACTCCGGTATCAATTCTTTTCGATTCGGGGTGCACTACCATTGGAGTGAGGCAATCACTCGTAAATCCTTCTCGAGCTACAGGCAATATAGTCAAATGTGTAACATTTGGTGGCACATTGGAGAAGTACTCCACTGCCATTATCAATATTGCTACGCCTTTCTTTACAGGGGAGGTGCAAGCATGTCTCTTGCCGAATCCGATCGCTGATCTTATCATCGGTCGCATTCATGGAGTGAAAGAATGCACTCCACAGCAAATTTCTAATTGGGAAAATGTTAATATGCAATCTGCTAATGCAGTAATCACTAGGGCTCAAGCTCTTAATATGCCACAATCTTCACATTCTGAAGATAATGATGCGCAGATCCAAGATGATCCCTTGGAGATTTCCCACGATTCCTTTATCAAACAGCAGGAAGATGATCCTACTCTAAAGAAATTCTTTACTCTGGCAACAAAAGGTGATCCGAATAAGGATACAAATCGTAAATCTTGGATTACGATGAAGAATGGCGTACTTGTACGTATGGTACAAGACTCCGCTAAGTCCATTCATTCTCAAATCCTTGTGCCTAAAAATATGAGAGTTAAAATCTTACAGCACGCTCATGATTCGCAGTGTGCTGGACATATGGGTTTTTCCCGTACTAAAGCTAGAGTTCTTCAATCTTTCTTTTGGCCTGCTGTGAATAAGGACATACGAATCTATTGTCGATCTTGTAAAGTATGTCAAGAGATTAAATCCAGAGGTCCACGCCATGATGCACCTATTCAGGCTGCAGACATTCCCATTCGGCCATTTCAAAAAATGGCGATAGACATCATTGGTCCATTTAAGATAAAGTCTGCTAGAGGACACCAATTTATTTTGACGTGTGTTGATATGTGCACACGTTGGCCGGAGGCTGTTCCTCTAAAGAGCATAACTACTGCTGATGTCGCAGATGCTCTTTGGTTAATATTTTCTCGTCTGGGGTTTCCAGCAGAAATATTATCCGACCATGGTACCCAACTCATATCGGATACCATGTCTCAAGTAATGTCGACTCTGAAGATAGAGAGATCGCTGAGTAGTATTTATCATCCTATGTCCAATGGGATGGTGGAACGTTTGAATAGAACTCTGAAAAACCTACTAGGTAAGATAACAGAAGATCATCCTCAGGATTGGGATAGGGTTTTACCCGCGGCTCTCTTTGCATATAGAGAGGTCGCCAACGAACATACAGGATTTTCTCCCTTTGAACTTGTCTTTGGCGCGAAACCGCGAGGTCCTATGTCCTTACTTCATGATCTTATAACTGCTGATAATATTGTCGATGACACAAAATCCTCTTATGAATATGTCATCGCACTTAGACACAAGATTATTGAAGCATGCAAATTGGCAACTGCTTCTTCTGAATTTGCGAAACAGAAGGCAAGGGAATTTGCCAATAAAAAGAGATGTTTGCGTCAACTTTGTCCAGGTGACAAAGCATTTGTCTTGCTACCTTGTAGGGAAAATAGACTTCTTATTTCTTGGAAAGGTCCGTACGATATAATATCAAAAGTTTCCGATGTTGACTATATCGTCGATATTGACGGGAAGCGTAAAACCTTCCACATCAACATGCTCACGGAATTCCATGAACGTCCTGATTATTTACAACCTGTTTTCCAGGCAACGGACGATTTTCCAGTCCAACATGGACAGTACTCATCTCTGTCAGTAATACAGGATGAGGAAACGAGTTTCTCGGATGTAAATTTACCTTTTCCAATGATTCCTCTTCACTCTAATGAATCATGGAAAGATGTTGCAATTTCTCCAGAATTATCTCAGGAGAGCAGTGATACCATCTAGATTTGCTGATTTCTCACTGAATGTAATTAAACGTTAATGTTATTAGTCTGTTTACACCCACTGTTGCGAGTGTAGTGGTTTGGTCTATATCATCGCCACACAGGCTAATTCTATATATGTGTGCTGCTGACCTATCACTGTGTCTGGAATGTTGACCTGGGTGTGTGTTGATATGTTCGCACACCACAGTACGTACATAAGGGTACATGCAGGAGTCAAGAAGGGTTGCAAACGACTGGAACAGTTCGATACTGTTTATTCCGTTACAACACAGACAAGATGACATAAATGACACACATTCGACAGCAAAACACGAATCATAGTATATAATTTCCACACTGCATCAATACCTAATACGGCCTGTCCTAATCCTGGACTTATAATAGCTTAATAGCTTCATACATCTCCACACTGCAGTTAATATATAATATGGCCTGTCCTAATCCTGGACTGATAATAGCTTAATAGCTATATACATCTCCACACTGCAGTTAATATATAATATGGCCTGTCCTAATCCTGGACTTATAATAGCTTAACAGCTTCACAAATCTTCATACTGCAGTTAAACATAATATGGCCTACAAAAGTACCTTAATACACAGCGAAGCCTGCATCACCCGGCAGCTTCATTAATCTTCAAAATATGGCCTACAAAAGTACTTCAATACATAGCAAAGCCTGCATCACACGGCAGCTATAATAAGGTTCATATGGCCTAAACAAATCTTCACTGCAATGTATCACATAGGCTGTACACACAGCGAAATATATAAGTCGACATTTTCTCAAATCCTACGTAGGCATACATTATCCAAAAACACAGGGACTCGACCTACCCGGTCCACGCCCAAAACACAACCCCCTAAATCACACACTAGTCCCGCCAAAAAACCCGTCACGAGATTCGGTTGTCTTGAACACCGTTCTCGATACCACATGCAGACTAGCGAGCTATTCACATGACTCAAAACAGTACAGAATAAATACATTAAACAGCGTTCACACGCTTATCTGTACTCTGTCACCCGAAAATAGGAAAAGATAATTCTATCCTAAAGTCAAACAAGTATCCGCTTAATCAAGCGTTGCAACTCGAAATTTAATTTGTCTAAAACCCATTCTAAAGATTACTTCCCCTTTCATAAGTTCCACTTGCAACAGTTACCACCCGCTCCGGGAAAAAAAATGATTCTATCATTTTTTTGAAAAAAATTAAGTCCCAAAAACAAAAAATTTAGAAGAAAATGAAGCTCTAACATATGCTTACAAAAATCATCTTATTTTAAATCAAATTATATCTACAACAAATATCAGCATTAAAGTGTAAAATAGCAATTAAAGCATACAGCATAACCAGCTAAGTATAAAAAGTAATTAGCTAAATATACAAATATGATCAGTTCCAAAATTAAGTTACGTATATTTAGTACAAACCAAACCGAAAACAACCAATCGAAAGAGAAAACACAAGATCAATCAAAAGAAGAATGATCTGTAAAAAAAAAAGAAAGTAAGATCTCAACAATACCATATACTCACAATTAAGTTGGACAATTACATGTAAAATAAATACAACTATCATAAGTAGATATGTTATATCAAGTCATATAACCACTCCAACAATACAAAGAATAGAGGTATAAGTGTTGAAAGAAGACAAAGTATACAAATAGAATCAAGTAAAACGAAGATGAGGTACGAAAGTATAAACAAGATATGAAATCCATACCGAAAAGACAACAGAAAAGAAGGAATGAAATGAAGAATAGTTACCAAAGACATATAGAAAGCAAAGGCACGAACGCAAAGAAAGTCAATAACAGTATATACTAATAACTGTTTTGATCAGATAACCTATTCAAAAATAAATATATAAACATGATCGAAAGGCACAACACAAAATATCAAAGTATATCTATACTAATACCACCAAAAATAATTTATAACTAAACAAAACCTAATAAGTAATTTAACTAAGTTATAAGAGTTATACAAAACTAACATAAATAAATTATAGGCATCGAACAAACAAGTAATAGCATTACTATAACTAATACGACCAACGCACAATCAAGCGCTAAAAATAAAAAATACATCATAATAAAAAACAACTTTTTACAAGAACTAATCAAACTACATATCAATGATATCACGAAGTCAAATGCTGGGCACACCCAACAAAAAATTACAATGCCAAAAAAAAATCATTTTCTTCAACAGTACCGTACAAACATATTTTTTTACGATAAGTTACATAAAAACAGTATTTAATTTTTAAGTAATTCAAGACCACTAAAACCTAATAATGAAATCAATATCTTAACAAAATGAGTGAAATATAAAACAAAAATCCTATCTCGAAGAAATCTTTAAATCAACACATGTAAATTTAATGTATCCTTTAAGTTCTTTCTGCTGACAATTACGTTCAGCTCAGTAAAATGCTATTTAGCTATAACTCTATCTCTTACTCAAATCGATAAGATATACATTATAAATAAATCTACACTTTGTTGCTAATATGAAATATAAAAAAAGGTTCTATAAAAATATCTACAAAAAATAAGTTTTTTTTTTTTTTTAAAATAATCTGCTAAGAAAATAATCTGCATGTCTGACTGGCAAGAAAATCAGGTTATGGAAAAATCGAAGTTTCACAAAAAGTTAACAAATCCAAATACAAGATCATGTATGATACATGCAAGCTATTTTCAAAATTACATTTCACAACATACCAGATAATACACATCTTCTCTGTATGTTCTATATATTAATTAATCATGACACCAAAACATAAGAAAAATATAAATTAAGTGAATAACGAACACTAAGGACTATCTAAAAGTAACCACTACATCAACACAATAAATGAGTTTGTGCAATCTCATCATGTACAAAACTATCCTAAACAACACAGTTGCAAAAATTCTAAGTTAAACAGAGTAGTATAAAGGATAATAATTACATACTACACATTATCAACACAATAATATATAAATAGCATAAAAATGTATTAATACATCATCAAAATACAGACATATAAATAACAATAAAAAATTATGGCAATCAAATGATGCATAGAAATAATCATTACAACAAAATTATATGTTATTTCAAAACAACAACATGTCATGTACTAATATAGAATACAAAAATATTTACTATCTTCACATAAAAAAAAATAAATCAGACGCGAAGTCTCCCACTCTCTTGTAAACATGCTTGACCTTCAGAAAGTAACCATCAGATTTTAGTTTGACGCTGACAGGTTTCGGTTGACTACTCGAGCGGAAAGTTGACTCACATTTCTGACCGTCAATATGTCACAGAAGCCTTGACCCTTATCGCAACGTAGCTTCTGTCAACAAATACAAATGAAAATTTCCATTTTACTCAATAGTGAAATTTAATGAAAAAAAAACGTAGAAATCACGTTTACAATTACCCAGTACCGGCTTGTGTAAAAACTGATAATTAAAGGGTTTTTTAGTGAAGGAGAATCCAAATGTTATATGTAATTAATTATGGTGAAGAAGGTGAGTGTAGTTTGGGACAGTCACTCACAGTAGCGCACACACCAAGTCATGGAATGGTGTAACGTCTGATGATATTTTAACCATGGTTTATTACAATTATAACATCACGTAGATCTAGACGAATACAGTTACATCGAAACATGAATCTTCATAATGTAGTTAACACACCATACGGCCCTTACACATCCTGGCCTACAAAATCTCTACTCCTCACATCAGTGCACAAAGACTGCGTCTACGGCAGTTATATAATAATCATGGCCTACAAAATCTCTACTCCACATCAGTGCACAAAGACTGCATCTACGGCAGTTATATAATAATCATGGCCTAAACAAATCTTCACTGCAATGTATCACATAGGCTGTACACACAGCGAAATATATAAGTCGACATTTTCTCAAATCCTACGTAGGCATACATTATCCAAAAACACTGGGACTCGACCTACCCGGTCCACGCCCAAAACACAACCCCCTAAATCACACACTAGTCCCGCCAAAAAACCCGTCACGAGATTCGGTTGTCTTGAACACCGTTCTCGATACCACATGCAGACTAGCGAGCTATTCACATGACTCCAAACAGTACAGAATAAATACATTAAACAGCGTTCACACGCTTATCTGTACTCTGTCACCCGAAAATAGGAAAAGATAATTCTATCCTAAAGTCAAACAAGTATCCGCTTAATCAAGCGTTGCAACTCGAAATTTAATTTGTCTAAAACCCATTCTAAAGATTACTTCCCCTTTCATAAGTTCCACTTGCAACAAGCAGAAACAAGTTTCTACTTTGTTAGAACAATTTCAGGATGTCCTTACTGACATTCCTGGTCAAACTGATGTCATTCAACATGACATTATTCTTACTGACCATAGTCCTATAAGAGTCAGACCGTATCCTATCCCGATACATTTTCAAGCACAGGTAGAGAAAGAGTTAGATGAGATGATAGAGTTAAAAATTATTGAACCATCCACATCAGCATATTCTTCGCCGATGGTTATAGTACGGAAAAAAGACAATAACATACGTCTTTGCGTGGATTATCGCAAATTGAATCAAGTGACTAAATTCGATGCTGAACCTATGCCTTTACTAGAAGAGCTACTTACGAGACTATCGAATTCTCACTTCTTTACTAAACTCGATTTGTCTAAGGGATATTGGCAAGTTCCACTATCCGAACACGCCAAACCGTTTACTGCTTTTTCGACGCCTAGGGGTCTATTCCAATGGAATTTCATGCCTTTCGGTCTTATGAACGCCCCTGCTACATTTGTACGCATGATGCGTCGAATCCTATCTCATCGCTCAGATGTCATTGCGTATCTTGATGACATCTGTCTTTTCAGTGATACTTGGAACGATCACTATAATGGTATAAATGAACTATTGTCTATCTTACGCGAGCATAACCTGACAGCGAAACCATCGAAAGCATGTATTGGTTTTAGCGAAATATCTTTCTTAGGACACCGTGTTGGTCATGGGTTCCTAAAAAACAGAAGACCATAATACAAGTAAGATACTTAACATTTCTATTCCTAAGACTAAAAAGCAAGTACGAAGTCTCTTAGGTCTAATACAATTTTATGGACGATTCATCCCGAATCTGTCCTCCATTATGTCACCTCTTTCTTCCTTGCTAAAGAAAGGGTCTCCTAATGTAGTCCATTGGACTCAAGAATGTCAATCCTCTTTGGATAAGGTTAAAACTATGTTTTCTACTTCACCTATCCTAGTATTGCCTTCTAAGGATAAGACATTTATTCTTCGTAGTGACGCTTCATCCACCGGGATTGGAGCTGCACTAATGCAAGAGTACTCTGGAACTCTGCATCCTGTGATGTATATTTCTCGGAAATTAAATGCCGCAGAGAAGAATTACTCGGTCCTAGACCGTGAATTATTGGCTATGGTTTGGTCAATCCTTAAACTGCAAAGATTTCTTCTGGGCGCGCATTTCATTGTGGAAACTGACCAGAAAGCTCTTACGGCTATTCAGAGTAAAAATCTGAAGAGCGCGAGATCAACGCGATACGCGATTGCTCTACAGCCATTTCATTTTTCGGTTCGAGCTATCCGTGGGTCAGAAAATGTGATGGCAGATATTTTGTCTAGATGCCCACATGATTCATAACTGTTATACAACTTTGATACAGTTGTTTCTATGTTGAAATGTGTACACATATGTAATATATCATATATTGATTGTAACACTACTTAGCGGTTCATTGATATTTATTCACCGCTGATCTTTCAATGTTTTTCGTCTTTGATGATCATGATGTTAAGATATCTTAGATGAAATTTATGTATAAACTAAGGTGGAAATTGTGTCATTGCTATTATTGTAGTATGCGTTGGTGACACCTCTCTGGAAATATTTATACTTAGAGAAGTATTTTCTCTAAGGTCATAAAACTTATGCTTATCATCTGCGCATTGTATTGGTGCGTTGTGAGCCTATTGTATGTTGCTCCTAGATGTATTTCAAAAAAAAAATGTACCATTTTTTTTCCCGAGGGGTGTGGTAATCTGTTGCGTGCATATTTTGACGCACATATTACAAAAATCGATATGGCTATTTAATATGGAAAAAATATAGACATTCATTCATTTGTGTATGAAAATGCTGTCTATGGTAAAAGCGAGAGAATCCATGTTTGATTCACACTTTTAATTATAGGAGTAATCGTTCTTGATATTGATCCGGCGCATGGATTGCTCTTACGTTTGTACTTATTTTTTAGGGCCAGAAAATATATTAATTTGCTTATTATGTTTATGGCCTGAATTCATATGTATTACATATTATTAGTACAAGTAGAATCAGTCCTATATTGTATATTTTGGATGGGTAGGCGGGACTAGATTCTTATTATTCCGGTCTAGCGGAAGTATGAGTTGTCTTGACAAGTCGTGATGAGTTCCGATGTACCGTGATAATGGCGGGTACGCATTTTTCAAAGGGCTGGTAGATTCTTAAGGAAATATAATTCATGAAGTGGTTTTCTTCTAAAGGAGATGGTATCTCTACTATAGTTTATGTTAGAGACTCTCCTAAGGTACGGTACAATGTATAATTCGGACTCCATGTATTGCCAGACCCTATTTTGATGATCTCATGTAAATTCGACCTAGATGGAACATTGTGCTTCGTATCGCTAGGGTCGTGTTTTGTATCGACGAAGATGACAGACTTTCCTGCAGCGGTTATGGCTACGTGAATTAACCTGATCACCGTAGAGCTGTATGGAAACATTTATGAAATCATTTATATACCCATTATAAATTAACTCTGGCTTATATTCTCCTTCCTATGAATGAGTGAACGACAACTCAGGGAGGCAGCCATGTTAGATTTCGGTCATCATATGTTTTGATCACTGCCAAGAGAACAGATTATTTATCCTATTATCGGACAGTGACAGGGAGATGTCAATCTTGCTAGAAACCCCCTCTTTCGTGGTTTCATAATATATGCTACAAACTATGGACGTCAAATAACTTTAGTTATTTACCGATCTGCCTTCACTGACGCGTTTAGTCAGATAGGGGGATGCGGCCATAATATATCATGACATTGAACTTTTGATGTACTGCCCATTATTTCTGAATGTGTCATGACTTCAGATCTGCTATGTATACCTACAAATTGATATGTCAACATACCATGATGTACTCGTATGTCCCAGTGTGTACGTCTGAATAAATTGAGTAAACAAAGATTCCAGCAGTCTGCATTGGTGCCTTGTAGACACAAGTGTATGAGTGGTTATATTGGTCAGCACACGAACAGTACACCATTCGCGGTAATCACACTCTACACTTCTACTTCATACATACACCATCCTGCGTCGGTTGGAGTGACCAAGTTTAGGGCCTGCTTCCCCTGGAGCCTTTGCCTTCCCTAACTCAGGACTAGGGTGAGTTACCCATTTACAGCTGGGTAGACTGGAGCATGCCTGATCTCAACAACACACCACTCTTCCTTACAGAGCATACCGACTGACACTTTACAGAGTGGAAAGAAGAAAAGAAACTTTACATGACCCCTCTTGCTTTAGCAGTGATTTTTGAGTTATGCAAGTTAGTGAAGGTTTCGGTGTAATTTTTTATAGCATATTTCTGTCCTCTTTTAATTCTTAGGTGTAATGGTGGTGCTTGGAGTTTAACTAAATGTTTATATATTGCATTTGTTTTCTGGTGAATTAAGTTTCCATGTCCTTGGATGGCTTGTATGCATGTCTTATAAAATGAGGGCATAGAGCCGAAGTGATGGTAGACTGCATTGTTCAATGGTCTCAGTTTGGAAAGCCTGAGTCCCATGTAATAATGAGCTAGTGTGTGTCGTTCTGGGTGTTTGATGATGCTGCCTGTGTGTTTAATTCTGAGTGCCTGGATCTTTGTTTCTATATCTTGAAGGGCAGTCCCTCCGTGTTTCTTTTCTTGTTTAAGTGTCTTGTGTTTAATGCTGTAAATTGTGCGACCAAAAACGAATGTTCTGACCTGTTTGTTTAAATCCGTGATAGTCCGTGTTGGGGGGTCGAAAACTGTGGCAATGTAAAGTAGCTTAGGAAAATGTATGTATTTACAATTAAACTTCGTCCAAAAATCGTTGTGGTTTTGTATTTGTATCTGTGCAGCATGTCTCGTATTTTTGATGTTTTATTTTTCCGTGTGTCTCTGTGTGTGCGATTTGGGTGTGAGGGAAAGGTTATACCATAGATTTTGATGTTGTTTGTTGGTGTTAGTCCAAAGGGAAAGTCTGCTTTGTTCTTCCATTTGCCTATGCTCATTATTGTTGATTTTTGAACATTTACTTTTGCTCCGCTGCCTTTGCTAAAGTCTGTGAATGTGTTTAGGATAAATTCTATAGACTTTTTGTTTGGTGGGGAAAAGATGGTGTCGTCTGTGTAGGCGAGCAATGAGCGACGGTATTTACATTTATTCATACTATGGTGTTTGTTTATAGTTAATTCCCTTGGATCAATAGATTGTTATGTCCCTTTCTGTACATGTTTTATTCAAGTATGACACAACTGCAGGCGCTCACTTGGGTTCCTGAGGGTAAGAGGAAAGAAGGAAGACCAAAAGAGACACTTAGAAGAACAATAATAAGAGAAGGAAGAACGTTGGGATTAAATAATGTGCAAGAGCTAAGAAGAGTGGCGTCACAACGAACAACCTGGAGAGCACTGATTTCTGCCTTACCGTATGCGCCGTGTTTGGTGCTTAAAGAATTTATTATTATTATTATTATTATTATTATGACACAATGGAAGTTTTTTTTTCTTTTGGTTCGGTTTTTGCCTTCTTCTGGCGAGGCGCGTTCCTTTTATTCTATTTGGTTATATCAGAGCGCATTTACCATCCAAAAAAAGTCAACTCTGTTGACTGCGAACCCGATCAGCGTTGATAGATACTAAGTCCTGAAAAGGACCAACATTGTCTATCTGCTAACATAAAACCCTAAAAAGGACTCGCCAGCTGCGCCAACATCCGAGCTAGTCGTCAATGGAAGTTCCTCTTTATCATACATTTAACGTGACCCATATAGATCCCATAGGGCCCCTGAGGAAGCCTTAGGTCTACTGCCACCTCATGCATGTCGTGAACAATAATTAGAGTTTGTACATTAGGGCTGGAACCCTCATAATATTTTTTTTTTTAAATTAGCTACAGAAACCATCAGCAACAGCACATGAATGCTTTTATACCATTGGAATTACGGAGAAAGGAGTTAAGACTAAATTACATGAACAAAGTTATGTTAGATAAGTCTCACCCAGCACATACAGCTTTTACCAAATGTCAACAAACAATTCGGGTCAATCCAATGGATACCATAGATACCCTACAGGATGAAAGTGTATGGAGGAAATTGTCCACCTGAGTACTTTAGTTACAGCAATTAATAACAATTGTGAAATAATCAAGAAACCAGACACGGACTACCACATAGAAGAAATACTTAAGGAAGCAAATAATATAAAAAATATTAAAAACAGAGCCAATTAATAAAATGCACTGGGGGGAGGAAAATGCGTGGGGTCCAAACTCATATAGTTCAGTTATATCAGCCTCTGTTGAAGGCCGGTCAAAAATACTTTTTAAATGATAATTAAAATTTCGAACTAAATATGTCAAGTTATTATTTAAATCAGTTATATAAAGTACAATTCTGTTTAAAGAAAATATACGCCTTTAAAATTATTTCTTTAATAACCGTCTTTAAACAACAAAACAAGTCAATTTGTATTAATTTTCATAAACAACAAATTTTATTGTAAACAGAAAAATTGGTTTAACACATTTTGATTAAATCTAGCACAAATATTTACATTTATTCATATTATGGTGTTTATTTACAGTTAATTCCCTTGGATTAATAAATTGTATGTTACGTCCCTTTCAGTACTTGTTTTATGCAAGAAAGATTCAACAGAAGTTCCTCTTTACCGTATATTTAACGTGACCAGTGTACATCCCGGAGGTTCCCTGAAGAAGCCTTAGTCAATAGACTTTTTTAAATATTAAAAAAAAAAAATTTATTACCCCTTCTGGGGTTCAAAGTGAGGTCTATTTACTTTATTTAATAGAATGTGTGTGATCCCGGACCTGGTTTGCCCCTGAGTTTTTTTGTTTTTTTTTTTAAATATCTTTATTCCCATTCTGTGGAAATTTACAAGGACATATGCATTGAAACATTGGCAATAATGGCATAAATATAAGTATAAAAATGAAAATACATTGAGCAGCTGTATAAGAAAAAAAAAAAAAACTTGCACACACTCATTTACCCTCTTTCTTATACTCTAAAGTTATACATTGTACATTTTTTTTGGAATGATAGTGTTGATTTAAAAAGAGAGGGGGAAAAAAAGGATAAAGAAATCTTACACCCCTTTTTTTGGGAATTATAGAGCGCGCTCTTTTTTCTTTTAGCAATAACAGTGGACAAAAAATGGAGGGAAAAAACCCTCACATAAATAAAAAACCGAATAGACCAAAACTATCCATTTAATTGTATTTTTTAAAACTCTTTTTTCACATTCCGTTGACATTGACAAAGACATATGCATGAAAACATTGACAAAAATAGTTTGAACATAAGCATAACAATGAAAATACACTGTGCAGCTGTAAAGAAAAATATATAAAAATTACTTTCACACAATGAGTGTCATTTACAAACGCTTTCTAGTACTCCAAGGTTACACATTTTACATTTTTTGGTAATGAATGTTGATTAAAAAGAGAAGGAAGAGAAAATGAAAGAAAGAAAGAGAAAAAAAAATTAAAAAAAAACTTACACCCACTGTTTGGATATATAGAGCGTACTCTTTATTCTTTTAGTTTGTACATTAAGGCTGGAACCCTCATGATATAAAAAAAAGAAAGAAATTATCTACAGAAACCATCACCAACAGCACATGAATGCTTTTATACCATTGGAATTACGGAGAAAGGAGTTAAGACTAAATTACATGAACAAAGTTATGTTAGATAAGTCTCACCCAGCACATACAGCTTTTACAAATGTCAACTAACAACTGGGAAAAGGAAGAGATACCAGCAGAATGGAAGGAAGGATATCTGGTTAAGTTGCCTAAGAAAGGAAATTTACAAGAGTGCACAAATTATCGAGGAATAATGTTACTATCAGTGCCAGGAAAAGTATTAATAGAAAAGAAACTGAGAGATTGTTGAGAGTCGGTTGTTGAAACTGGTTGTTGTTGAGTTAGTTTGTCCTTGCATATTCAATCCAACTGAATAGTAAATAAAAGGTGTTCACAACCTTTGGCCATGTCTTGAAATTTATCTTGGTTTTCATTCATTATTTTAATTTCGTGCTTTCTTTGTATAGTACGCGAATGCTGGGAAAATGAATAATAATTGAATGATATCGACTGGAGAAGTCCAAGTATTCTGAGTCCACAAGACACAATTTATTACGAAAAAACATGTGACGATATCATGAGCATTGTTCATAGTAAAGCATACATCAATTTGATTCCAATTGAATATATATAATTATCAGTCCGTGTCCTGACGAATTAATGTCAACAGAACATCATGGCTATATACTCGTGCTGCTGTGATTCAGACAGCCGGTAGTGAGCGCATGTGTCTTGACGAATATATATCAATAACTGATCATCGATCCTTCCTTAATCTAGGTTATCCACTAACCTTGGGAGCCGCACTGGTGTAATGGTTTCGGCGTTGTACTGGCGAACAGGTGTTCATGGTTCAAACCCGGGCGTCGGCGTTTGAAGAAATGTTTACGGCCGGAAATTTGACTGAATAGCCTGAACGGCTTCTGTGATAAACCCTCAGTGGATGGGAAGGAGCGAAGCTCCTGACCGGGTTGGAAGGAAAGTCCTCAGGTTCCCCAGCCTCGCAATGATATGTCATTGGGCCGAAGGGCTGAACGCCCAAGTGCCGCTGGTTAAGAAAAAAAAAAAAAAATCCACTAACCTTATAGTTTCGTCCTCTATCATATAATTTGGACCGACCCTGCGTCCTTATATCACTTTAAATAATAATACGACCATTACCAAGCCTAACATTGGAAGGATGTAGGACAGGTCTTCACGGCTTGACGGACAACGTAAAAAGGGGTCCGGTATCTAAGTCACGAAGCGTGACCTTATCAACGCTAACACGTCATAATTTGACCGTGTACTTTGCGTTCACTAATCCGTAAAGTATTCACATCAATCTATATTAATTCTATTAACCTAAAATTGCGCACTCCCAACTATAGCAGACGACATCAATAAAAACACCGTAACAATTCTCTGCCCGACGGGGAAAAAAAATCTATTAGATATATTTTTTTGAACTATCTTGATCAAACATCTCCAAAAATTTAACAAAAACCCGACATATGGCCTACGATGTTCTGTCTAGAACAATGTCGCGGTCATGTCGATAATATATATGTAATATACAAATTATTATATTAATTAAAAGAAAAGTCAAGTGTCAAAATAATTAATTAACCTATGTATTAACTAAGTAATCATGTGTGCTGTCATGAAATTATTCTAACTAATTAAAATTAAACTATTTAATAATATTCAACTATGTTTCGTTCCTGAGTGAGTGTAAACTTTCCTGGTATTGAATTAGTCATTTCAATTTCTGTAGATAACGGTATTTGTCCAGCCTGGATTCAGATACTCTTCCCGACTATATCGTAACGAGTTGTAGAACGAATGGACACTAACCAAAGTCCAACTGTTAAAAACGAACCATCGAACTACGTTTCTTGTTACAAACAATTTCTTTCGGAGAGTGTACATATTGGTTGATTCACTGCACAGTATTCGAAGTGTCATTCTTATGTAGGTAGTTCATATCATTTTCATCGTTGAAATACATCATAGTTCCAAAGTCATTCTTGTTGTATTACTTTTTGAAGTTATGGACAATTATTATTCGACTTTAGTAGAATGTCTCGAAAGGACATCAGCTATAACGTATTCAGTTCCTGATATTTATTCATTGACGAAGTCGAAGGAATCAGGATCAGTCAAACTCGCAAAGTACAACTCGCCTCTTTGAAAAGATTGTCAATATCCTACGAAACGTTTTGTCGCATTCGTCAGTCCATGTTACCTTCAACGGCATGTCTTTTTTTCTTAAGACAATAGACGATATACGAAACTTATGCTACTTTGGCTGGGCATAGTTAGAATAATCAACACAGTTACTGTTTAACTTAGGCATGGTAAAATTACAAAGACGAAAGAACACAGTGTTATCGTAAATAAAACAACACAAGTGTCACCTAATAGCAAAGCCCACCATAACTAAGCCATATAAGAATAATTGACCGATAAAGAAAAGAAATGATGACTGACTATGCTGAGTCATCAAAGATGTGATGAACAGTGTTACTGTAACCTGTTATCTGTGTGACGCAGAATCAGGTACTAGTTGTAACTTTAGCGAATGGTGATGAAACCATACACCATTGTCACGCTCTATAACCAAACGAGCGTCTCTATTGTTACGGAAGGTAATCAACGCCTCCCTATTCTGCCCATTGACGGATGGCAGAAGACGAACAAACTTAACGTTTGCTGTATAATTGAAGAAATTGCCAAGTGCCTGCCATGTAGTATCTTGTGGCAGATTGCGCACTAACACAGTGCGAGAATATGCACTTTTGCCAATATAAGTAATATCATTGTCACGAAACTGTGAACAATGATGATATGTATTTCTGGTCATATCAAGAGAATTATCCATAAACGTAATAGTTTTATTAGATGAAGTATCGTCATGACTGAAATTCGGACGATATCTATTAGTATTTAAGGCAGTACGTTTCCTGCATGTCGTAGATACTTCCTTGCTGTGCAAAGTAAAAACTTTGCCGACAGACTTATTAGTATGAACTTTATCGTTCAAGTTCATACTAAACTCACTATTATTTCTCTTTTTAGTGAAGTCATTCCTATCGTTAGGCAAATCAGCAGTTTTCTTAGAATCAGTTTCAATCTGGTTCTGTCGCCAAGATTTATTAATTGAATTGGCGATATTATTGTGTCGAGGGAAGGTATAAGTCCCTCGGAATGATATTTTTATTTTGTTGGGTTGTGCTGAGCTTGTCTTAGCACATGGAGCCGTCTTGGTATGTCGTACAATAGATTTATCATGCCTGCTGTTAGACAATATCTTCTTGTCCAATACGACATCCAGCAGACCATTTGCTCTTTTTCTTGCCTTCGTACCCTCTAAATTTAGGAGTGTAATCTCCTGTCTCTGCTTCTTATTTATTTTCTCCAAATTAGTAGTTTTCTTCCTCTCATTATTAAGTAAAGACTCAACTGCATTCACCTTATTTGAAAGTTCATTATTCTGCTGTTGCATTCTCTTTTCTAGTTCAGAATATTTATTATTCTCCTTAAGGAGCAATGTATCGAGGTTAGCAAAATTGTCATTAGTCAACTTTTGATATTGACTTAGAAGATGTATAACTTCATGATTCTCAAGTTCAATTGTTTTCATTTTATTCTCCAACACAATGTAAGAACTCTTCATATCCTGAATTACCACTTCTTGTGTATCCACCTTTAATCTCAATAATGAAACCTCAGATTTCAGCTCCTGAATCTGAGCCATATGTGTACCATCAGCAATTAAAGCAGTATCAACCTGATCTAATTCAACATCAAAGTTCTTCTTGTCAAAATTCTCCATATCTCGTATCTTATTATTTCCATCCACTAAATCCCGTTGCACTATCTTCTCCTCTAATGCAACCATCATTTTATTTTCTTCTAATTCCTCAATACGTCTTACTTCAACTTCAATTCGGTCCTCACTAGGATATTTTCCCATATTCTTTAAATTGCTAATAGCCACCTCTCTCATGGCAAATAATTTTAACATGCCACCTTCTAAACCATGTTTCCGTCCAATCGCCATAAGTTCCTCTAAAGTAAACATGGTAAATATACTCGTATATCTAAGACTTCTTTAGTCAATCAAACAATAATCAAGTTCCTTTACGACTAGTTGTCAATTCAACAATTATTTTTATTCAATAATTTATATCATTATTACCTACTCATGCATCTCATATCATCATTTAAGAATTATGGGTACCATCCCTCCATAATTATGTTATTCAATTATATATATATATGTGCCCAGTGGACAATGTAGTACTAGGTTTAAGAAAAATGTACTTATTAATCCCCACTATGCCTATTAAACTCAAGGCAAGCTATAATTTTATAATATCTAATATAGTTTCCTAATTCATCACCTCTGCATGGTGTGATTACCAAGCAATTATTCACTAAAAGTTATCTTAATTCAATAATTTATCATTATATTATGGCATCATGCCCTAGTCATAATGAATAAAGACTAGTGTCTTGGGCCAATAGTGCAAATTGATGACATCACCTAAGTCATTATGTAATTTAATAAAAATTAATTAAATTAATTTACAATCTTATAGAGAATCAATTTATCATAATATAATTACATTATTAATTTATGAAATGAATAACTACAATACCCACAATTACCGAAGATTTACAAACAGAAGTACGATACAAAAGTGACAATTTCACAGACATAAATGATTTTATGAACTTAGTAAAACAATCGGAAGTACTGAAAGGTCAAAGAAAAACTAAGTCGAGATTGACCTACATACACGTAAACTGATGACGTAGACATGGACTCATATAACGGTTATTAAAATATCTATGAACTAAATGATAGAAAGATCAGAATGAACAAGATAGTTTACAAACATATGACTAGAACTGAATAAAAATGAAAATTAATACAGCAAAATACAACAGTAATATTACAAAACTTCACACCTAACACTTAAAGTCAAATACTTTCAAATACAGACAAAGGTATCCATCGGCATAATTAATCTTCAATGGGGTTCTCTGCAAAATGAAAATATTTCACTGCCCTACAGATCGATCAAAACCAATTCGGTCGTCCTAAGAGACATAAAATTAGTTTTGATTCGCCTCACCAACCACCCGCCCAAAAAACTAACAAACAGACGGTTGAAAACACAAACATTTACATTTACAAAAATGATCGATCAAAACCAATTCGGTCGTCCTAAGAGACATAAAATTAGTTTTGATTCGCCTCACCAACCACCCGCCCAAAAAACTAACAAACAGACGGTTGAAAACACAAACATTTACAAATGATAGTAATAAGACATGCCTATATAAAGGCGAAATGGACTAGTGTATTCCTATTTAGCCGACAAAGGTTACAATAAAACTTATCTTTTTGTGCTCAGTTATCTACTCCGGTCAATGTCAGTATGCACCAACGGCGTTGTCGTGAAACGAAGTGTAACCCACTACTTTGTTAATCACTATGTCGAGATACAGATTTGCTTCAACCAATCAACGATCAACGTTCACCAGTCTCTGAGACAGAATAAATTAACGGCCATCTTGTTCACGCAAGATGGCCGATGAAAACTGAATAAAATTAGGCTGTATGAGACCAGGTACAAAACCGGAGGAAACCAATCATTTTGCTCCGCCAGGAACCAACCGAAAGCTTTCCTCAAGTAGTTACCTGACTATATAATCAAGCGGATTTTATGCTAACCACGCAATCCCGAACTTGACGCCAGAGCTGAAGAGGAAGAAGCTGTCACTTTGATTTACAACTTACCTGAGGGCATCGACCTGCAACCTACTTCGCTAAGTCGCGTCAAAACCTGGCCAGTTTAAAATCTTAGGAGGGTAAATATATTCACGATAACCGTTGGTATTTGTTGTGTGTCATTTATACTACCTATCAGGTTACTGATTGTATCTTGGGGAAATTAAGTATAATGATTGTATTTCCTATTATGATTGAATAGACGAAGACTAATAGGACTCATACTTCAACCTATTGTCTCCTATACTTCAATCTATTGTCAGTCTATAACTTCAGTCTATTGTCTCAGATAAAACCAACTGCAAATATAACCAAAACAGTCCTTGTCAGGACTCAATCTATTGTCGCATCTAACTCAATCTATTGTCTTCTATAACTCAATCTATTGTCTCAGATAAGACCAACTGCAATATAACCAAAAACAGTCCTTGTCAGGACTCAATCTATTGTCGCATCTAACTCCAATCTATTGTCTCCTATAACTCCAACCTGATATATCACCAAACAGTCCTCGTCTCATATACTCCTATCATAAGAACATAACAATATTGTTAGGATATATGTTACCAGCTATTGTCAGAGAGGGCGTGGTATAGTATAGGGGGAAGGACATTGTTGTATCACACCTAGGTGTACATATTATTGGATTTATTCATGCATTGATTTATATTATGGGATGTATTCATGTATTAAATGTATTCATGTATTGAATCTATATTATTGAATGTATCCATGTATTAGTTTATCAGAAAGAATGTTTTGCAAGTAGACACCTGTCTTGTCTCGCTATTGCTAAATCATACTGAGCCATGTTGTCATTCATCCCACATGCATACATCGGAGACACGCTCATTTCACTCACACTAGAAATAGGTGGGCTTGAGGACAGAAATTAGCCCCTATTTTTGCTTTGTTACAGGTTTAATTGTGTCCTAAAAACCTGAGGTCGTATGTTCGAGTCAATCCCGCTGCCTGGAACTCCGCAGGAGCATAGAGGTTGACCAGACTCTACATCTTTGGTCCCCCTCAGTCTTGGGTGGGCTAAAGGAACGATACTCTGCCGGTGGTGTGAACCAAACAAAGAAGAACAGACTTAAGAGAGATGAGTACACATTAGTACCATTTCTGTCGGCATTGTGAGCATAGAACTGTCAATGAAGAAAAGTGAATTAACATAGCAAGAGACAAAATTAATAGCATAGCTGAGAAGTGTTATATCCTTAATTAACAGCACAGCTGATCCATGTACTATAATTAATTAACAGCACAGCTGATATAAATTTTTTGTTCCTATAATTGGAAAACTTGGTGTAAAATATTTATATATATATATATAAAATAAATATTTGTAAATCACATGTAAACTTACAAATTCATTACATTCCATTTTTTTTTAACATTCACCCTTCAGCACAAGAGTAGATAGTGTATATACTAAATAAAAATAAGGAAATTGTATTTGAACGACTTGTCAATTTTATCAGTGTTAAGTAAAATCTGTTTCCTTGTTTATTAATATCACAGTTAGTTACACAGCGGAGGTGGCGCTTTATGTCGGTCTCCTCTATACTATTGTTTCGAGATCAGATCATTCACAGCCGTAACTAATTTGTGATACCAGTAGTTCTCTCCGACACTGGGACTTCACCATTTTCTGCAGAAATTCTATTTCTGACATTTTCAGTACTATACTGATCCTACAGCCAAATAAAACCTCTCGCCACAGGCGTAGACCAATGTCGTGAACTGATATTGATTGCTTGATAGAGTTTTTCCATCTTTGGGTCTACCTTGATGCAGTATTTTCATTTGACAAAGACTGCATTAGCGGTTGCCGACTTGACTTTCATGTACGCAGAAGTTGATGACGTGTGTTTGACCTTTAGTCGTTATGCGTATTTGGTCATACTTTCGCACATCACGTGAGTATTTTCCAATTGTAAACAGTTCTTGGCCATTGAATTAGACTTCGGTAACCTTATCGAAGAAAAAAATTTCGTTCCCCAGACAACGGGCACCAGTTGTTGAGAGTCGGTTGTTGAAACTGGGTGTTGTTGAGTTAGTTTGTCCTTGCATATTCAATCCAACTGAATAGTAAATAAAAGGTGTTCACAACCTTTGGCCATGTCTTGAAATTTATCTTGGTTTTCATTCATTATTTTAATTTCGTGCTTTCTTTGTATAATACTCGAATGCTGGGAAAATGAATAATAATTGAATGATATCGACTGGAGAAGTCCAAGTATTCTGAGTCCACAAGACACAATTTATTACGAAAAAACATGTGACGATATCATGAGCATTGTTCATAGTAAAGCATACATCAATATGATTCCAATTGAATATACGAGGGGCGTTCAGAAAGTAATGCACCACATCGTTTTTCTCAGCTAATAATGAAGATAGAAGAAAGAAATTTTGCACACTTCAAATATGACATATGCCAATTGTGTGCACCAAATTTCACTGCAACCGGCCAAATAATACGGCTGCCCTAAACCGTTGAAATGGAGCGTGTTAGCAACTTGCGTTATAAGCAGCGAATTGTGATAGAATTTCTCGTTGCAGAGTGTAATGTTATGATGTATGTATATAATCATTACCTCGTCATCTACACAAGCACACACGTTTCAGAAGGGACTCAGTAAAAGCATGTTCAATTCGTAGCCATGTTTATTTACAGAATATCGTACATGTCAAGATTCGCATTATATTACAATGTGTGGTTCGTACTTTAATGTATTCATATTACATCCCCCCTTTTTTGAAAAAAAAAATGTGTGTAAACATTTCCAACGAAATGTTTCATGTGAGAAAGGATAAGTATGTGTAATGCTCAGTGTGAGTATATATATGTCACTGTCTGTATCGGCTGGGAGGTGTCACTGTACGGCCAGAACGAGTGGTGTAAAGTGCTGGTGGTTCTGCGGAAGTCCCTGGTTTAGCTTGAGTTGGTTGTGATTTCGGCCTTGGCGCTTGTTGGTTTTGTGGGGCACCAAAGTCTGGAGTTACTGCATTGTCTGTTGAAAGCATGGGAATTCTCTGTTCTGTTGTATTCTGTGGGATTTCTCTTATGTCCACTCTGTTTCGCCTCAGGAGGTTGCTGCTGCTGTCTGGTCTTAAAGTATAGCTCCTGGGTTCAGGGTTTCTGGAAATGATTGTTGCTTTTGACCATGTGTCATTGTTGTGGTTGTAGGTAGTCACATGCTGACCAGGATATAATGGTGGTAAGTCTTTAGCACATTTGTCATAGTTGGATTTCTGAACTTGCTGACGATGCTGAAATTGATCATATGTGCTGTCTCTATGTTGTGGACGGAAGTGGACCTTAGATGGTAGGAGGTCTTTAATTCTTCTATCAAACATAAGTTCTGCTGGACTGTCGATCTTACTGTCTACCGGTGTTGTTCTCCATCTCAAAAGTGCTAGGTGTACATCCTCTGTTCTTGTTTTCTTCATGATTGACTTGATAGTTTGTATCTGTCTCTCAATGAAACCATTAGATTTAGGGTATCTAGGTGATGATGTTGTGTGTTTGATCTTCCAGTCCTTAGTGAAGTTTCTGTATGCTTGACCTGAGAAATGTGGACCGTTGTCTGATCTAATTTCATCTGGGATGCCAAACATGCTGCAATACTTCTTTGTAATGTCTGCAATAACAGCTGATGGTGAGGGTTGTGGAAGTTTCTCAATGATGGGAAATTTGCTGTAGTAATCAGCAATAATAAGATAGTCATTATTGTCGATTGAGAAAATATCAGTTCCTATAATGCTCCAAGGGCTCAATGGTATGTCTGATGGTATGAGAGGTTCTCTGCACTGCCTATTTGCATGTTCTTGGCAAATTGAACAGTTTTTACATAGTGTTTCTATGTCCTTGTTTATCTGTGGCCAGTAAACATCTTTCTTTGCTCTCAGTTGTGTCTTCACAATACCAAGGTGACTATTATGGAGCTGTTTAGGATGATATCGCGTTGTGTTTCTGGTACTACAATGCGATCTCCTTTAAGGATCAGACCATCTTCGATGCTTAACTCGTCCCTCATAGAGAAGTATGGACGGATGTGTGTTGGAACTTCCCTGATAGAGCTTGGCCATCCATGGTATATCAGTTCTTTGAGAGAGTTAAGAATAGGATCTCTCGTTGTGTCTTCTCTGATGTGTTCAAGTCGATTATCGCTAAACTTGACAGAATCAACTTTGATGTTTGGGGTAAGATCTGTTATCTTGTTGGGGTTTGGTAGTCTGCTGAGAGCATCTGCAAAACCTATATCCTCTTTAATGTTGTTAATAGTTACCACACTCAGCTTTTCGCACATTGGTAAACCCAAAATTGCAGGTCCTTCAACATCTACCAAGTAAAATGTTGACGATGTCCATTCTGAGCCTCTGTATGAACATTCAAGTGTTACTGCTCCAAAACAGTCTATACTTGTTCCATTGTAAGCTCTTAGCTTTGTCCTGCCACTCCTACGTTTTACATCCCTTGTGGGAAATCCTTGCTCATCCACCTTGTCAGGCATGATCTGTCTGAATATTCTTAAGGGTAGAGTGTTACCTTGGGCACCTGTGTCTATCTTGAACCGAATGTTTCTTTCTTTGTGCATTTTAATTCCTGGTATTCGGAATTGTACCTTGCAGAAAGCCTGCGTTCTCTTTGGTTCATTACTGAAAGTTAGTATCTTCACAGTATCAAAAGTGGAAGGATCACTTTCTTCACTGGAGTCAAGGTCCTCAGTCATCATAGAGTGTGTTTGTTTTGACGACTTTCTGCTGTGAAGTTTGTGTTGAGCACTGTCTTGTTTCCTCTTGAAACATAATTTTATCCAGTGGCCCCTCTTTCTGCAGTAATGACATGTAGAGTCTTTAGCTGGACAGTGGTTTTGTATGTGGTTTAGGCCACAACATTTACACATAGCACCTCTGCTTGTGTTGTGTTTTTCTTGTTGTTTCGAACCAGTTGCTTTGTTGTGTCTAGGTTTATAGCTTTTCACTGCATCCACCTGGGCTGCTAATGTACCTTGCTGAATTTGTTTAATGTTTAGTGCTTGTGCCTCGTGTTTCCTGCCTTCATCCAGAAGTTGTTGTAAACTTAGCGTATCACTCTGGCTCAGTAGCCATTTCTGGAACTCTGGCATTGGTGTGCTAAGAAGAATCTGTTCAATAATTCGCTCTTTTTCTTCTTCGTTGCTAAATTAACATACTCTTGTTTTCTCCTTAATGCGAGTGAAGAAATCATCTAGGCTTTCATCACGTTTCTGTCGCAGGTGGTGAAGCTCTAATCTTGCCGCTCTAAAGTTTGTGTGCTTTATGATCAGACGCTTTTCAAATTCATCCAATATGGCTACGGGGTCGGTTGCCGACTCAACCGGCATGGCGGTAGCAAAACTGTTGTAGATTTTCAAACCTTCATCGTCCAATGCTTCTAGGATATATGGAGTTAGGGTTTGTCCTTCCAGACCAGTGGTCTTGGAATATAGATCTATGCGTTGGCGCCATAACAAGAAAGCTTCACTCTTATCGTCTTGACCGGCGAATCTCATTTGCGGTGCGTTGCGATATTATTTCGCCGCCATGGCTGACTTCGATGACGAAAATTAGCCGAATACTGTACTCACGTGTTATCGTGTAGCTGTTTTGCGTCAGTCCGGTATCGACCGCTGCCACCATGTAATGTTATGATGTATGTATATAATCATTACCTCGTCATCTACACAAGCACACACGTTTCAGAAGGGACTCAGTAAAAGCATGTTCAATTCGTAGCCATGTTTATTTACAGAATATCGTACATGTCAAGATTCGCATTATATTACAATGTGTGGTTCGTACTTTAATGTATTCATATTACACAGAGAAGGAAACTGTTGTGAACATTCACAAGCGTCTATGTGATGTGTATGGAAGTTTTGCAGTCGACAGGAGTACAGTCAGTCGCTGGGTTCAGAGAATCAAAGAATCAGGAAGTGGAGATACGGAGCTGCTTGATCGGCCGCGCTGTGGACGTCCTGCCACAGCCACCAACGCAGAAATGTTGAAATGCGCTGAGGGCATTATTCTTACTGATAGGCAAATCACTACTCAACAATTGGCATTACAGCTGTCAGTCAGCATTGGTAGTGCAAATGCAGTTATAAAAACTCTCGGATTTTCTAAGGTTTGCACAAGATGGGTTCCTGGAAGTCTCACAAATGACCACCGATTGCAAAGGAAAGCAATTTCTTCTGAATTGTTGGAGCGTTTCAATGCTGATGGAGAGAACTTTTTGGCTAAGATCGTTACAGGTGACGAAACCTGGGCACATCATTTTGAACCTGAGACAAAAAAAGACAGTCAATGGAGTGGCATCATCCGCAATCACCAAGAAGAAAGAAATTCAAGACAATTCCTTCAGCTGGAAAGGTCATGATCATTGTCTTCTGGGACATTGAAGGTGTGATTCTTGTGGACGTTATGCCAAGAGGAGAGACAATCAATAAGCAAGCTTACATTAAGACATTGAAAAAACTCAATCAACGTTTTCGTAGAGTTCGGCCGCACAAGAATCCAGCAGACCTGCTTCTCCTTCACGACAATGCGCGACCTCACACAAGTCTTGCAACACGGGAAGCAATCACCAAATTAGGTTGGACTGTACTACCCCATCCACCCTGTAGTCCCGATTTGGCACCCTCTGATTTTCATCTATATGGTCCACTTAAAGATGCACTCCGTGGGACAAGGTTTGAAGATGATGAAGGAGTGATTCATGCAGCGAAGAAATGGCTACATGATCAAGACAAAATCTGGTACGGGTTAGGAATACATGCACTTGTTTCGCGCTGGCATAAAGCCGTACAAGTTGATGGGAATTATGTTGAATAATACCAATGTTTACGTGACATATCCATGTATATTGTGTATAAATTTCATGCTTTTTGAATAAACAGCTCCTGAGAAAAACGATGTGGTGCATTACTTTCTGAACGCCCCTCGTATATAATTATCAGTCCGTGTCCTGACGAATTAATGTCAACAGAACATCATGGCTATGTACTCGCGCTGCTGTGATTCAGACAGCCGGTAGTGAGCGCATGTGTCTTGATGAATATATATCAATAACTGATCATCGATCCTTCCTTAATCTAGGTTATCCACTAACCTTATAGTTTCGTCCTCTATCATATAATTTGGACCGACTTTGCGTCCTTATATCACTTTAAATAATAATACGGCCATTACCAAGCCTAACATTGGAAGGATGTAGGACTTTTTTTTTTAAAACCTTTATTAGGTCATGACACCATCAATGTTATTTACAAGAGTTAGAATACATGATGTAAGATGTATATAAGATATAAGATATACATAAGATAAGATATACAATATCTCCCTTCTCCCTTCCCCCCCATCCCAAGTAATCATCACAAACAAGCCAAATGCAGAAACAAAATCATAATCTAAAATTTCAAAAATGCAAACAATAGCCTCAGCAACTACTTCCCAGAATTCTAAACAATGTCTTCAAAATTTAAACAATGAAAGATAACTCCCCCTCTCCTCCCCCCCAATTTCTCTTCCTTCCCCTCTCCCTCCCTCCTCCCCCCCAACATAGCTTTATTACAAGTCAAAAGTCGACCAATTATCCTATAACATAATGTATGATGAATGAGAGAAATGATTAATGGTACAATGTTAATGGGTATTTACATAAACCACGAAATATTAACATTCAAAGCTACTTGCTTTGTATCTATTTACATTATATAGTTAAACAACAACGTATTTAATGCAAGGTGCATAACACACTAAGGAATTTTAAAGTTGTTCTGTTATGTCTTGCGTCATGCGTTCATATAGTTGTGTAAATAATGTACTGTCGTAATGTCTGCCGTCATATACAGCCCTATTCCTACATGTCCATACAAGATATCTAAAGTCAGCTAGTAAAGTCAGTAGTTTAAGTTCTGTCCGACTCGACATCTGTGGTAATGTGTTCAGCATGACAGCTCTGTATAAATTAAGTGTTTGTTGTGAGTTTGACTTGTGGTTTGATGTCTATTGCATGAATGTTTGTGAAACTCTGTGTGTAGTCGATTATAAAAAGGTTGTACCCTCTTCGTGTGTTCAGAGGTGTTTCTTGTGCTGCAACTAGAAGTTTGTATATAAGTTTGGTGTTCTGCTTTATTAATTGTTTGTTCCCTTCTAAATAGTGCAGACATATTGCATAAAAGGGTGGCGGTGTACCGAAAAAATGGGGTTGATTATTGTTCAGTTTACAAAGATTTGATAATCTTAACCCAATATAATTATATTCCAGTGGGTATAGACCCAGGCTTTTTATAACTTCTCCTATGTATTTAATCCTTAACGCTTTAATTTTGGTGTCAATATCCTGTAAGGCTATCCCCCCTTTGTTTTTAGGTTGTATTAGGGTTACGTGTTTTATACTGTACCAAGTGTTCTTAAAAATGAAAGTCCTAATTAGTTTATTTATTTCTGTTATGATCTTTTTAGGTACAATCTGTATGTTTGCTATATAAATTATTTTTGGTATAATAAAACAATTAACTATAACACTTCTTCCAAAAATGGTGGCCGTTTTGTATTTGTAATTTTCTAGCATATTTTGAATTTTCTCTAACAATTTTGTCCATGTTTCTTTGTTGGGGTCCTGTGGATTGAAAGAATAGTTAATCCCATAAATTTTGATTTTATTTACTTGTGTTAATTGGAATGGGAAATCTGATCTATTGCCCCATCTACCTATTCCCATTATACTAGATTTTTGAATATTTAGTTTGGATTCGCTAGCGTATCAAAACTCTGTAAAAACCTCTAATATATTTTTTATAGAATCCTTTGTTGTTGGAAAGAATATCGTATCATCGGCGTAGGCCAACAACTTCTTTTCCCCTGTACCGGGAACGAAAGTTCCCGTGATATTTGTATCTTGTCTTATTCTTTCCAAAACTGGTTCTAATGTTATTACATATAACAAGGGCGATAATGGACAGCCCTGTCTGACAGATCTCGTTAATTTGAAAGATTTGGTTAAACTGTGGTTAACCAATATTCTACTTTTAGGTTTTTTGTATAGAATTTTTATCCCTGTTCTAAAATATTCCCCTATGTTATTTGCTTTAAGACTTTTATGTAGAAAGGCATGTGATACTCTATCAAATGCCTTTTCCTGGTCTAAAGATAATGTGGCACTCTGGCACTGCCTATCATGTGTGTATGTGATTAAATCTCTTATAAAGTGTGTGTGTCTACAAATGTTTCTACCTTGTACATTGCACTGTTGGTCTTCATGTATTATGTTATGCATATGTGGTTTAAGCTTCAGAGTAAGTGCTTTGGCTAGAATTTTGTAATCAGTATTTAAAAGGGAGATGGGTCTAAAATTTTTAATTGACTTTTTGTCATTACTGTCCTTAGGTATCAAGGTGATATAGGACTGATTTAAACTATCCGGGAGCTCCCCTTTCTGGAATGCCTCTTCAAACATTTTAATTAGGATGGGGCCTAAACAGGGGAAGAAAGCCCTGTAAAATTCTGCAGTTAACCCATCTGGCCCGGGGGCTTTATCTTTTTGAAAGGTACTAAGGGCCTCTTGTAAATTGTCTAAAGTTAAAGGTTGGTCTAGCCTTTCACTTTCCTCATCACTTAAGCACTTTGTGTATTGTAGAAATGTATCGTGTATGTTTGCATGCGTTTCTTCTTTAGTATATAATTGTTTATAATATTCAAAGAAAGCATGACTAATGCTGGTGTTGTCCGTTTGCTGTTTTCCTTTCATGTTTATTATTTCATGTACCTGTCGACTGCGTTGAACGTTCTGTTCTATTGCTAAATATTGCCTACTAGGGATTTCTTGCGTTATAGTGTTTAGTTTTGTCCTAAGTAGTGCTCCCTGGTAGGTATACTGCCTATATTGATCCAACTGTTCTTCTAAAGTGTGAATGTGGGGGTTCGCGTTGTCTAAACTTTTAGTTAAACTAATTGCTTCTTCTAAAATCCCCTCTTCTTTTTAAATGTCCTATGTATAAGTGTGGCCAAAATCTGTGTCCTATCTCTTATTGTGTTTTTTAACATATCCCAATATTACTTACTTACTTAGTCGTTCCCCTTCTACCGTGAGGTGTAGAGGTTTGGAAGAGAGCGCCAGACTATTCTATCGGCTGTCTTCCTCCTGGCCTGGTTCCATTCTAGTCCTCGGTCCTTCAAAGATTGTCTAATGTTGTCCTCCCAGCGGACTCTGGGTCGTCCTTGGGGTCTGGATCCTTGGCTCTTTGTTTCCCATGCTTGTCGTGGTAGCCGATCTTCTCCCATTCTGCAGACATGGCCAAACCATCTTAGTTGGGACTGTTCTACTTGGATCTGTTGGGGGTGGCATTTTAGGCCTTGACGTATCGTCTGGTTGCGTACCATGTCTCTTCTTGTTACTTCAACCACCTTCCTCAGATACCTCATTTCTGAGGTTTGGATCTGGCTTTTATGGGTTGTAGTCATTGCCCATGACTCGCATCCATATGTCAAGACTGGGACATAGGTGGAGCTGTATACAGCCATCTTCGTTTTCTTACCAACCTCTCTCTTGCTGAGGAATCCTCGATTTATGGCCTGAAAAAGTCTCCCAGCTGCTGCTTTTCGAGTATATCCCAATATTGTGCGATGTTATTATTGGGAACGTCCTGTGCGTAACCTTGTATTAGTTGTGTTATTTACTCTGTGTAGTGTTTTTACGTAGATTGTTGTTAAATTTCCGGTGCGGGGATCTCTTTACTTGTTTGTGCATGTGTCCCGTGCTTAAAGATATGTAGATTGCATGGTGGTCTGTAAATTTAAGAGTGTTTTTTTATGTGGTAAGTTTTGTGAATATTGTAGTTACTAGTGGTATAAATTCTATCTAGTCTTGAGGCCAGTCTGAGATATGGGTTTGTCTTGTCGTAGTATGTAAACGTTTGTTTGTTGGGTTCTATTTTCCTGTATGCGTCTGAAAGGTCGTGTTCGTCTAACATAGCCTGAACCTGAGACAGGACACAATTAAAGTCCCCCCCCCCCCCCTAAAATTTTCTTAGTACCTTTATAATGTTCCGTTAGGATGTCATGTAATCTGTCATAAAACCTAGGTCGGTCAATTTTCGTCGCTGGTGCGTAAATATTAATGAGTGTGTGCGTGTCATGTTTGTTGTGTTTGTTTTTTATTTGAATTATGGCAGTTCTGCCACAATTGTCTGTTCTATAATGTACTGCTTCCCAGTCTTCATTAATTTGTAGAATGGCTACACCCCTATTATGGCTGGTGCCTAGGGCGAACCAGCCATGTTTGAGTCCTAATTTAGTTACTATCTGATTGGCATGAAAATCAGAAGTAATCCTGGTCTGTTGTAAAAACTAGAAATCCGGTTTATCTTTTTTAATCAGTTTAAATACATGGTCTAGTTTATTTCTCAAACTATTAATATTGAGGGATATAACAACTAGGCTGCTTGACAAAGTGGTATCTGATGGTTGGCCACCTGTTGCAAACTGTCTACTTGGCAAAGTGACAGAGTGGTCACTTGCCGCATCTAAACTATTCGACGAAGCGGGGACTGAGTGCAGGCCGCTTGTCCTACCTAAACTACTAGACAATGTGGTGACTGTGGGTGGGCCACTTGTCGTAGGTGAACTACTCAACAAAGTGCTAGCTAATAATTTGTCACATGTTATAATAGATGCACCCGGCAAAGTGGTAGGCTGGCCACTTGTTACACATAGCCTACCCGACTGCTTAATTATACTAGTGCGCATTCAAGTTACAAGTGTGTGCGGTGTGTGCTTGTGTGTAACTAAACAGTAGAATACCTAAATTAACACAAACTATTTACATTGAAAACACAAACTCTTAAAATATAAGCTACGCGCTCTAAACTATTGCTGTGTTTATATTTTACTTTTAAATTTACAATGCTGCTTGTAAATTTCTGTTGGGCCGAATGAAAGGAGTGCATCTTCCTACGCACTGGTGCTGTTGTGTCCATCTCGTCAGTAAGCTCACAGGGGGGGGGGGGGGATGACAGCGGGATGCACCTTGGGCGTGCCCACACATGCACCATTCGTCATCTGACCTCTGGAACAAACACATCGTACTTGCACGGCGTTGGACATCGTCAGCTTGCACTGGGCCCCAGTGCAGGAAAGAAGGACTCGTAAAGGTACACTCATGAAGTTACGTCATCAAATTCTTTCCCATCTATGTACAGGCTTGCTTGTGACAACATGGCTTCCATGTCATCTTCTTCTGTTGCTGCTGCCCAATTGGAGGAAACTTGTGTGTTTACCGGCGTTGGCGCCTCTGGAACCTCGGGTCTTGTTGATGATCTTCTTATAGGGCTGTTAGGCGTAGGTATTTTACGTTCGTCGACGACAGGTGTCGACGAAATCCACCCCGGGGAGAACTCTGGTGTAGTCACCCTTGGCGATGGTGGCAGGTCATTTTTACTGGGGGAGTGTTTGCATGGCGACTTGTTTTCGCTGCGTCTTACTTCCTTTGTCTTTACTGGCCCCATTGCCTGGAGCAATAATCTTTTCCTGTTCTTACTCTCTTTCTTAGAGAGGACCGTTGTGAAGTCCACCCCACCCACACCATCTACACTGGTTTGGGGGCTATCCGGGGCAGGGAGCTCACTTGCCCTGCACTGCTCCGCCGGTGTTTTGTCAACCACAAATTCTTCTTCCTCCCTCTTTTGCTTGGCTTGGGGTGGGGGCACCCGCTTCCTGGGACACTGGCTTTCCCAATGAGTATCCAGCCCGCATATGGCGCACTCTATCTTCCTCCCTGGTAGGGACACCCATACCCTTTGGAACTTTTATGTGGGTCCCTCCATTTTCAAATTCACAAAATGGGGTATTCGGTGGTCCGAAGGCTTGTACATAAAATTCCACTTATCGTGGGCTGTTTTTATTCTAGAGACTTCCGCCTCCTTGTCTCCTGTTACCGCCACAGCTATACGTCTGGCCGCCTCTGCCTTCACGGTTGGGGGCATCCAATGCAATACTCCTTTAGGTTTCTCTTTATCTAAGTGCTCTATATATACAGTCATTTGTGGGTTACTCCATTCAAATTTTCGCCCATGTAATCCAGCATAGTGCTTCATATGTGCTGCTGTCGTGAGGGTCGCGAAACATTTGAACGGCCCTACAAATCTATACAATGTGGCGACGCCACTTACACCAACCCCTGCTGGTCCGGCCAGAATGCTGGCGATGAGCGAATAAGAGGCTCTATTAGCCTGTGTCCTAGCAATTGAAATTACCAGAGTTCCTGGCCTGTGCAGCTCTCCTCCTTCCAAATCTTCTTCCATATTCAGTACAATTGTTGGTACAACTGATGCTGACATTATGCAAAACTTACCTTCTTGGTTATAACACCAAATATGGTACAAAAAACAAAGTCACAGAGTTAGCTAAGCTAACGCTTAAGCTAACACACAAAAAAAGTCTTGGAAAACACCACAAAATAACCTCAGAAAAACAGGATTACAAAATAGGACACGTCTTCACGGCTTGACGGACAACGTAAAAAGGGGTCCGGTATCTAAGTCACGAAGCGTGACCTTATCAACGCTAACACGTCATAATTTGACAGTGTACTTTGCGTTCACTAATCCGTAAAGTATTCACATCAATCTATATTAATTCTATTAACCTAAAATTGCGCACTGCCAACTATAGCAGACGACATCAATAAAAACACCGTAACAGAGATGAACAAGCAGGTTTTCGACAAAACAGATCCCGTACAGACCAGATTGCCACTTTGAGAATAATAGTTGAACAAAGTCTGGAATGGAATTCACCATTATACTCGTACATCGGATTTGTGGACTACGAAAAGGCATTTGACAGTGTAGACAGAGAATCACTTTGGAAATTGATGAGGCATTATGGAGTTCCCATGAAGATCATTAATTTAATAAAGAAAACATATGAAGACATGACATGCAGAGTTCTTCATGAAGGACAGCTTACAGAACCATTTGGGATAAGAATAGGAGTGCGACAGGGATGCCTCTTGACTCTATTTCCTTTCTTATTAGCAATAGACTGGGTTATGAGAAAATCAACAACACACAAAAGAAATGGAATCCAGTGGAATCTGACTAAGCAGCTGGATGATCTGGATTTTGCGGATGACTTGGTTCTTCTGTCCCATAACCGTAATCAGATGCATGACAAATTGATAACACTCGATGAGAGGTCACAGCAATTGGGTCTGAAAATACACAGGGAAAAGACAAAGATAATGAGAATAAATGCAGGTAATGAAAATAGGGTTGAACTTGAAGAAGCACCAATACAAGATGTAGAATCGTACACACATCTTGGCAGCAATATAGACAAAGTTGGAGGGACAGACAGCGATATCAAAATAAGAATACAAAAGGCAAGAGGAGCTTTCATTGCATTGGGAAATATATGGAGATCAAGAGAAATCGGATCCAACACGAAAATAAGAATCTTCAATTCAAATGTGAAGTCAGTCCTATTGTATGGCTCGGAGACATGGAGAACAACAAAGACAACAACCAAAAAGCTACAGACTTTCATAAATGGGTGCTTGCGTAGAATAGAGGGATTAAAATGGTATGACAAGGTTACCAACGTGGAACTGATGACAAGAACTAGACAAGTGCCAGTGGAACAAGAGATGAGAAGAAGACGATGGCGATGGATAGGACACACACTGAGGAAACCTGTTGATAGCATTACAAGGCAGTCCTTGTTCTGGAACCCCCAGGGTAAGAGAGGCAGAGGAAGACCAAGAAGTACATGGAGAAGAGAGTTGGAAACAGAGGTGAAAATGATGAGGAGAACATGGAAAGAACTTGAGATGATGGCACGGGACAGGAGGACTTGGCATGTGTTTGATGAAGGCCTATGCTCCTTTGGGAGTGGAGGGTTATGAATATAGACAAAGTTGGAGGGACAGACAGTGATATTAAAATAAGAATACAAAAAGCAAGAGGAGCTTTCATTGCATTCGGAAATATATGGAGATCAAGAGAAATCGAATCCAATACGAAAATAAGAATCTTCAACTCAAATGTGAAGTCAGTCCTATTGTATGGCTCTGAGACATGGAGAACAACAAAGACGACAACCAAAAAGCTACAGACTTTCATAAATGGGTGCTTGCGTAGAATAGAGGGATTAAAATGGTATGACAAGGTTACCAACGTGGAACTGATGACAAGAACTAGACAAGTGCCAGTGGAACAAGAGATGAGAAGACGACGAATGCGATGGATAGGACACACACCGAGGAAACCTGTTGATAGCATTACAAGGCAGTCCTTGTTCTGGAACCCCTAGGGCAAGAGAGGCACAGGTAGACCAAGAAGCACATGGAGAAGAGAGCTGGAAACAGGTGAAAATGATGAGGAGAACGTGGAAAGAACTTGAGATGATGGCACGTGACAGGAGGACTTGGCATGTGTTTGTTGAAGGCCTATGCTCCTTTGGGAGTGGAGGGTTATCAAGAACTAACAACTCGGGTCAATCCAATGGATACCCTACAGGATGAAAGTATATGGAGGAAATTGTCCACCTGAGTACTTTAGTTACATCAAGAAACCAGACACGGGACTACCACATAGAAGAAATACTTAAGAAAGCAAATAATAGAGAAAATATTAAAAACATAGGTGGAGGGGGAAAGTCCAGTTTTGTCTTGCATGGTGTCTAGTATGTTTATCAGCCTTTGTTAAAGGCCGGTCAAAAAATACCTTTTCAAAACAACAATGTAATGATATATGTAAAGTTATTATATAAAGCAGTTATATAATGTACAATTCTGTTTAAATAAAATATACGCTTTTATAATTATTTCTTTAATAACTGTCTTTAAACAACAAAACAAGTCAATTTGTATCAATTTTCATAAACACCAAATTTTATTGTAAACAGAAACATTATTTTAACACATTTTGATCAGATCTAGCACAAGTATTTACATTTATTCATATTATGGTGTTTATTTACAGTTAATTCCCTTGGATTAATAGATTGTATGTTAGGTCCCTTTCAGTACTAGTTTTATGCGTGAAAGATTCAACAGAAGTTCCTCTTTATCATATATTTAATGTGACCAGTGTACATCCCGGAGGGTCCTTGAAGAAGCCTTAGTTAATAGACTTTTGCCTTTTTTTTTTATATACCCCTTCTGGGGCTCAAAGTGAGGTCTATTGACTTTATTTTTATTGAGTAAAATATGTGTGATCTTAGCCAAAAGGCCAAGAAGTGATTTTTTAAAAACATTTTTTAATAATTTTTTTTTTCTTCAATCTTCATTCGAATTCAGTTTTGAATTTACAAAACATGTTCATTTTACATATTTCAATAAAGACGTTTCAGCGATGATAGGATACTCTTTACAGAGCGATACAACAGGAGGCAAATAAATAAAGTATGTAAATGGATGACAAAATGGGGTTTTCAGCTGAATACAAATAAAACATTGGGAATGATCTTCAGTAAAGGTAGGGTTGTTAAAAATAAAATTATAGACATAAATATCCAAGGGCAAAACATTAATACAGTGCAAACCACTCGATATCTAAGAATGATATTGGACCAACAGCTGAACTAGAATAAACACATAGATAAACTAATGGAGTCTTGCAGAGGATTGACTAACTTAATAAGATATTTGAAAGGTAATGGATGGGGTGCAAGCACTAAGACAATGCTCACTGTTGATCTTTACTGTTGTGTGTAGTAAATGTTGTAAGATACAATGAGACGTGGCTGGCCGTCATACATTTTCACGTTATGAAGTTTAATCACGAAGACCGAACACACACTGGATACATACGACTACGTTTAATCAGCCATCTTTAGAAGCAGGAGGTAGTAAGAAGAGTTCCCATAAGGGCAAGTAACTCTAGTCGGGAAAACAAACTAAACATCGAAACAATGTATATGCATAGAGAGCACATCAACATCCCCCCTTCTTTATGAGCGAACAAAGTCATTCATCCAAGAGGGTTCCTTGCGATCTCTTTGAGGTCTCTTAGGGCAAGATGGTAGGAGAGAATGTTCTTTGCCAGCTTTCCCAGGACTAGAAGTAGCTGGAGTTGAAGGATTATCTTCTGTAGGATTAGAGCTATGCACTTCAATAGTGTTCTCCATGTCTGGCAAAACAACCTGTTGCTCGGGTAGAACTGGAGAGGAGAAATCAATTTCCAGGTCCGCGGGATCAGGTGTGAAAGGTGTTGTTTTAGGTCTTAGATGAATTCTGTTTCTGACATATTGACCTCCATTCTCCACTTCAACGAGATAAGATCTTTCAGAAAGCCTTTTATCAATCCTTCCAGGTTGCCAGTTTGGTTGTTCAGTGTCTTGATAGTAGACTGGCTGGTGAGACAACTTGGGCAGATCATGAGCAGTTTTATCATGATACGTCTTCACTGATCTGTCTCTCTTGCCTCTACTTTCAGTAACTCTACTGTGAGCTGCAACGGGTTTCACTGCAGAAGGTATCAGTGTGCGCAGTTTCCTGTTGAACAGTATTTCTGCTGGACTTTGATCAAACCCTTGTTTGGTATATTACGAAGTTCAAGTAGTGCCTCATATGCATCTGTATTGTCCTGAACAGTCTTTCTCATCATACCCTTGATGAGTTTCACAGCAGATTCAGCTAATCCATTGGCTTTATGTTGACCTGGTGCTGATTTAACATGAAGTATTCCCCATCTAGCAGTAAATGATCTGAACTGTGCAGACGTAAACTGAGTACCTTGGTCAGATACAATAACTTTAGGGACACCATAACGAGCAAAATGAGACTTCAATTTCCTGATGACTAACTGTGCTGTCATTGTAGGTAGAAAGTCTACTTCAATGAAATTGGAAAAATAGTCAATCAGGACTAAATAATATCGGCCTTCTATAATAAAGATGTCAGTGCCAACTTTCTCCCAGGGTGATAAACCTCTTGAGTGTTGGTTTAAAGCTTCTTTAGTATTCCTTGCCTTCGTTTCTTGACATTCTGGACAACTGTCAGCTATCTGTCGAATCTCAGCTGTCATGCCGATCCAAAACAGACAACTTCTGGCCCGGCGCACCATGCTGTCAAATGCAAGATGAGCAGCGTGTAGCTTCTGCTTGATTTCAGGCCTCAGTGCTTTTGGGATGATGATGATGATGATGACATAACCAGCGGCCATGGGACAAAGCCCTTTGGCACTGTAAAGCTGGGGTGTCTGTGGACTTTCCTACCAACCCGGTCAGAAGCTAATCAGCATCATAGCGCCTTCCCATCCACAGAGGGTTCGTTATGCAGAGCTTTCTTGCAACCCCAGGGAGTTCCTAGACTCTCAGACATTCTACACCAGGCCCACTATGGCGTGTGTGCGCTGTCAAGAGGTTTGAGCCTCCCTACCCTGCAGAGGAGGTCATAGCTTCCGAACGATCACCGAGACAACCATCGATTAGGGCTTCTGAGGCGGTCAGTCAACTGCCAGTAATGGGCTTTGTTAGACTGCTTAGGCGTGTGTACCTTGCCCCGAGGGGGCTCTAGTGCCACAGCCACCACCCCTATCTGCCCGGGGACGTGCTGCGGTGGCGAAGCCACTGCATTTACCGGTCTGCCGAAAAGACGCCATCTGGACGGTCACAGAGCTCTGCCCCATCTGGACTGGGAGGACCCGGCGTCCGGGACCACACACGGTCTCTTCGGGGCAGCGCTGGCCTGCACACTTAAGTTCATCTCATAATCGGTACCGACGAGATGAGATTAATGCCCGAACTTGCCCTCGTGTGTACTCTCCTTCTGCCGCTATAACACCTTTATTTTACCGAGACGTCGGTCCAGCCAAAACTCATTCGGGACCGAAGGTCCGCGAAAAAGAGAAATCTGGTACAGGCACATAACCCATTTGCTGCCTCAGCCGCGCTGGGAGGTCTCGGCAACCGGGACCACACACAGCCTTGAGAGGACAAAGATCGCCTGCGACGTGTGCTTTTGGGATAAGAATACGCTCTCCTTTAAGTATTATGCCTTGTTCTGTTGTCAGCGTATCACGAATGTCAAAATAAGGCATAAGCTCAGCTGGTATATCAGACTTTCTTTTAGGCCACCCATGCAAAATGGTCGACTTCAACCTCTGAAGCACGCTGTCTTTGAGAGTTTCAGCTTTAATCTTTTCCATCATCACATCTGGTATTTCAGGTAATCTTACAGGTGCATCAGCTCCTGCATTGCTCTCTCTATCAGCTAAGAAATCCAATGTGACATTATGAATACAAACTCTGGACAGGGTGTCGGCTATAAGAAGATCGGAACCTTGTACCCATTGGAATTCAAAGTCATATCGATGGCTGCGCATCAGTAAATTCTGCAGTCTTCGAGGAATTTGACTCAGAGGTTTCTTAACGATGGCTGCCAAGGTTTATGGTCGTTGATGACTGTAACTTTCCTTCCATAAGTGTACTGGTCAAAGCATTCCAAACCATATACAACAGCTAAGAGTTCCTTCTCAATTTGAGCCCAGCGTTGTTCAGTTTCAGTTAGAGCTCTTGAAGCAAACTCTATTGGATGACCATTTTGTAAGAGGACAGCCCCAAGTCCATAGCTGCTACTATCAACTTGAATACACAAAGATTCATCAGGATCATAGTATGCGAGTACTGGAGTAGAAGTAATCAGTTTCTTGACTCTCTTGAAAGCTTGTTTGCATTCAGCAGACCAGATAAAGGGAGTATCCTTACGTGTAAGTTCTCTAATTGGATGAAGAACTTCTGAAAGATTGTTGAGAAACTTTGCTAGATACTGTATCATGCCGCAAAATCTGCGAACCTCATGACAGTCCTTAGGAACGGGCATGTTTAGTATTGTCTCAACCTTTTTCTTGTCTGGTTCAAACCTCGAGCAGTAATAAGGTGACCCATGAAGGTAATTTCTTCTTTCTTCTCTTGAGCTTTAGCTTCATTCAGTTTAATGCCTTTCTCTTTACACCTATGTTTCAGTGCTTTAAGCTTCAGATCATGGTCCTTAATTGCTTGCTGTCTGTTTGATCCACAACCTGCAATAACTATGTCATCAGCAACATTGATGCAACCATGAAGACCTTCAAGAGCTTGTGCTAGATGCCTCTGGAAAATTTCACTGCTTACATTCAACCCAAATGGTAATCTAGACCATAGTGAAAATGGTATTTTTCTGCATGGCAGTGCCTTTGGATGAATATTAGGATCAATATGCAATACAGCTTCACCCAGGACACCTAGATGGTTATCAGAGTTATGATCATTATCTGAACTGTCAGTAGCCACCTGAGCAATAAATTTGTTTGTGTTGACTGTCACAAACTGTAGATCCTGCAGTGTGTTGTTGCCCAGCAAACATGTGAATCTATTTTTCACAACAGTAAACCTTATATTGTGTTTTATCCCAGTCTTAGGATTCTCAGCAGTTAATAGAACTTCTCCCAGTGGAGTCATCTTAGTACCATTCCACATAACCAGCCTCTGTTTAGTGGGCAACAATTGTTCTTGCATCACAAAGCGTTGACAGATTGTATTCACATCAGCTGCTGTGTCTAACTGAAATGTTACCATTTTTCCATTGACAATGAGTTGTGCAGATGTACAAGCTTTGCTAGACTTCACACAATTAAGAAAAACTTCAGAATCTTGCACTGACTCTGTGTGAACAGTGTGAACTTTCTTGCATTTAACTTTGAAATGGTTTCTTCCCCCACAATTTGAGCAAAACTTCCCCCATGCAGGACACTTTTTCTTAATTAATAGATGTTTCTGTCCACAGTAATGACACTCCTTTCTAGGTTCAAAGTACTTACTGTCAGTGTTACTTTGACAGGCTTTACCAGCAGCATGCCCAGTGTCTCTCTTGGGAGGTTTATGGTTGAGTGATTTTTTCTGTACCTTTTCAACCCTTTCTTCAGAAGGTTGAACTGTATTACTCATCTCTCTTATGTCGTTTCCAGTTTGCTCGAAGACTCTGCATATATGAATGGTTTTCTTTAGATCGAGGTCAGCTTCCCTCAAGAGCTTCTCTTATAACCTTTTGTTAACAGTAAAGACAATTTTGTCTCTTATCATACGATCCTTGTCGTTAAAGTTGCACAAATCTGCCTTAGTTCTCAGCTCAGTTAAAAAGAAATTAAAAGGTTCTTGAAGATGTGTGTTCCAGAATCTGAACGTATGTAATACTTCATTGCTTCGTGAGCTGCAGTGGTTCTGGAGCAAATCGAGAATTTTATTAGGATTAGAGTGGTCTCCTTCCTCTGCAAGTTGATCAAAAACTTCAACAGCTTGAGGTCCAGCACAGTGTAGAATAATGGCCGCCCGAACAGGATCAGGTTTAGAGGCCGCCTCTGTTGCTTGCATGTATAATTCTAACTGTCGTCTCCATTTACGAAATGTGTCTGGTTCGACGTTATTTATGTCTAGGCAGGGTGGTAACCGAAACATGGGCCGTTCTGCCATGACGAAATGTCTAACAATGGTATGCAATCAATAACCTACCAACGAAAGAGTTAAACTTGGTTTTACCAGTTTATTTTCCTCTCACCTCAAGTCTATGTCGTCAGCACACGTGTCAGCAGAAAAGTTCGAATTCTGTAGAAATAAACACCGCTGCCACCATGTTGATCTTTACTGTTGTGTGTAGTAAATGTTGTAAGATACAATGAGACGTGGCTGGCCGTCATACATTCTCACGTTATGAAGTTTAATCACGAAGACCGAACACACACTGGATACATAATAATAATAAATTCTTTAAGCACCAAACACGGCGCATAAGGCAGAAACCAGTGCTCTCCAGGTTGTTCGTTGTGACGCCACTCCTCTTAGCTCTTGCACATTATTTAGGCCCAACGTTCTTCCTTCTCTTATTATTGTTCTTCTGAGTGTTTCTTTTGGTCTTCCTTTTTTCCTCTTACCCTCAGGAACCCAAGTGAGCGCCTGTAGTGGTATTCTGTTGTTTTGCATTCGTAGGACATGACCGATATATGACCATCGTCTTTTCCTTATATAGTCAGAGACATATTTCTGCCTAGAGTCTTCTCTTATTTGTCGATTAGTCTTGAATTCTTTCCAACTGATGTTCATGAGTTTTCTAAGACATTTGTTCTCGAATGTATTCAGCTTGTTCTCCAATGATTTTGATATACATAGAGAGCACATCAACACTCACTTTTTATAAATCTTTTATTAGAGGAAAAATAGATTATGGAAGTATAATATATGACTCTGCTGCACACAGTAACAAGATTAAATTTGACAGAATTCAGCATCAGACTTTATGTACAATATCAGGTGCAATCAGATCAACATCAATGGGATCTATAGAGGTGGCTTTAGGAATTCTACCCTTAGAATTACGGAGAAAGGAGTTAAGACTAAATTACATGAACAGAGTTAAGTTAGATAAGTCTCACCCAGCACGTACAGCTTTTACCAGAAGCCAACTAACGACTTAGGCCAATCCAATGAATACTACAAGATACCCTACAGGATGGGAGTGTATGAAGGAAATTGTCCATCTGGGTACATTAATTACATCAATTAATAACAGCGTTGAATACAAACCAGTGATTCCACCCTGGGAGATTAAGAAACCAGACACGGACTACCACCTAGCAGAAATACTTAAGGAAACAAATAATATAGAAAATATTAAAAACACAGCCAATAAATATATGCAACAAATATCAAAAGACAGCATTAATGTGTACACAGATGGATCCAAGGGAGAGGATGGCAAATTTGGGATAGGAATATATATTCCAATATGGAAAATGTCAAAAAAATATAGCATCATGGAAAATACATCCATTTTCACTGCAGAGATGGTGGCAATACTAAAAGCACTAGAAATATTCTCTAATAACCCTCCCAAAAAACTAACAGTTTTAACTGACTCTCTTTCAACAACTAAAGCACTTAGACCTGATATAGCGGAGGAGATATTTCTGGCTACTACATAGTTATATTCCAAAGGATGTTCAGTCTTAATTGCTTGGATACCTTCACATGTTGGCATAGAAGGAAATGAAAAGGCAGATAAAGAAGCCAAGAAAGGGAGATCTGATAAAAATCTAATAAATGTAGGGATAATTAAATCAGAGATTAAGAGTTTAATTAAAGATTTAATAACAGATGAATTGAAAGCAGAGTGGGATAAAAATCTGAAAGGAAGACATGCATATAAAATGTTCAAGGCTCCAACAAGAAAATGTCAGATATCTAGGGAATTGAAAATTCCCAGTAATAAGAAACTTCTCAGACTACAGCTGGGAAAAGGCTATTTCAGAATAGAAGAACCTTACTGTGCAGGATGTCTTCAAGACAATAATATAGAACATTTCTTATTAAAATGTAAGAAGCATGAACAAATAAGAATACCAATATTAGATAATTATTTACAAGCATCCAACTTACCTATCAATGTAGAAGAGGTTTAAAGAATAGACAGACCTAGGGAACTGCATAATATAGTCAAACAATATTTAACACGAACACATGTTAATATCTAGTGGCTTATGGGGTATCTGCAACTACAATGGGTTAAAGTGAATATCCAGCAACCAGAGGCTTCACTCATCTGGAATTTGTAGCTCTGGTGCTGAAATCAGGTGGTCCCACCTCTCCGAGCTGGCGGGCAATGATGGTAGTCTCTGTCACAAGGACTGCACAGATACACTTGTGTAAATCACCACCCGAATAGATACTGCTTCGTTGACGACAGAAACTCGCAGCTCTGCAATCAAAGTATGGGCCATGTGTCAAAATCTATTCTCTACCCACGTCTGGACATCACACTGACACAACAACCACATTATACAGACAGGTCAGATCTCTCTGACCAAACAGCACAGTTACCATGGTGGGTTTACATCCGATAGATCCTCCCAGACTATAGATTCTGAAAAATAATTATTAGTTTTCTACCCTAAAAGAGGATAGGTAATATGTTTCCTTATTCTCAACTCTTGATCTGTCTTGCATAATCCTTGCTGGTGTTTAGGTACATTGTTAGTCCCTAGACCCTGACTTGGGCGGGGGGTCTAGAGCAAAATCCCTACTTGTTTGAAAGGCTAGATTATGATATGGCAGTATCAAATCACTCGAACATGAAACAATATTCAAAATATATAAAGAAATAATTTCAATCTTACCAGATTATGAATAATTAACACAGAAATGCTAGCAAAACTCAGCTGAGCTGCTGGCTATAGGATGGCGTCCCTAAATTTAACTCACTGTCTTTCATATGGGAAAACACCACACTTTAAAATCTGTGTCTAACACTGAACAATTATTGAAGAATGACCCCAAAATGCGCTCTGAGCGCTAATGATATGATTGTCTGTGGCCAATCACTGCCGAGGTTTATTTTTAATTTCAAATTTCCTCACTAAAGTCATTTCAGTCAAGCTTCAACGTATGGAAGAGGTTATCTGTTAGTCTGTCCGTCTCTACTTGTTGTTTCTACTGACAAAGGCAAAAAAATTTTTGACCCAACCGTTCACTCCCGTTCACATTTTTGTTGTAAAAAGTTATATTTAGACCCAGCTACCACCAATGTCCCTTCCCTTCTATGCCAAGTAAATTTGAACAACTGCGTCCCCAGGGTTGTGTTTTTGTGTGCAAATAAAGAAAGTGTGGTAGATTCAAAAAAGTTTAATTTCAGTCTGTGGCTGATGTAAACTACACTGTCTTTTGTCATTATTTTCAATATTATCTATCCGTTGTAAAATTAAGACCAATGAAACGTTCACTGCAGAATGGACATCTGGCCACTAATTTTTATAAATAACATTAATATTTGAAAAATTTACTTTTTAAAAATTTGCAATTTTTTTCAGACATCTAATGATTCTGGTTTTCAGTCAAATTCAAATCAAGCGCTTGGTATCGCAAAACGTCCAATTCCGTACCTCGTGTCAATTTGGGGGACTTGAATTTTTTTTACTTTCATCCCTTTCCCCCCCCCCCCCCGCCCCCCCAAATTGAAGTCTCTTATAGCCTTTCCATGATTGTTACTTGTATATATGAAGAAAACCCAAAACGTCGATGAGGCCTTGTCAAAGCAAGAAGACAGGACTTTTTTTTTTCTGCTGTTTGATAGCTCAGCAAGTCAATCCAGTATGGGGGATGACAAACCCGCGGTTCTAGGCATCATTACATTTAAGCCTAGTGGGCATACATCTGTGCAAGAACATGTATCCTTGGAGGAAGTTGTGCCTGTTTGATGCTGTTCTACACAATGCATATGATGAAAGTCAATTAAATATCTGTTAAAGTCAGTTATATAACTGGAACCACCAGGCCTTTACGCCCCTCCTCTTTATTATTCTTGTTCAGAGTTTCTTCTTGATTTTTTATATATTTTTTTTAAATTAATTTTTTGTTTGTTTGTTGTTGCTTTTTTTGGTTGTTGTTTATTTATTTAACTTTATAAGCATAATTGTGATTGTCCCTTTTTACAATGATTTGACAAATGTGATGTCACTTTCTCATATCGGCAGTTGTTCATACTATTTGGAATTGAAAACAATATATATCCAAATTATAACCCATTAGAGGTTGAACGGGATATTTTTCTTCATTAATTTAAATAAAAAAACATAAAGGAGGCAATCTGATCATCAGACGAAATCCCCCCATCCGACAAGTGTTTCGGCCCAGTATACTCCTTTACACTCTAAGGGGGGCGGGCCCACATGGGTCATAACTCCCAAGTGTCTCAGCCTCCTGTTGTCTTGTATCAAAAATGATCCCATTTCACTTTGGTAGCAACTTTAAAATCATAACTCTACCAGCCGTGGAGGCAATTGTGAAAGTAACAAAGAGAAGACAAATTACTCCGTCATTCCGTCGCACACAACTAGGGACACACACGGACACTCCTTCGCAAAGCCGACGAGGCTAGCCACTGCGCGCTAGCAACTGAAATTCTGTGCCTAACACCTCTTATAATAAACACCGCCTGTTGCTCGTCAGTCACAACCCTTTCATCAGTACACTGAAAAACTCAACGTACTGTGGACTTAGAAAAATTCCTGATGTTTTCTGTACCGCAGAGTTTACTGTCACGATTTCCATAGCCCATTGCGGTTGTTCCACAGCCAGCACGATGCCTTTCCGGCAGTTTCACTAAGCCTCTTCAGTGCCCTTGTTCTCGACTGTCCCCTCAGCCCCAACAGTTTCAATAAATCATACACTGATGCAGCCACGAGCCCTCTTGCGCCCACCTCAACAGCCATGACCCTTGCAGTGAACCCATCGTGTCTCAGATCCGCGGCCAGATCATTATATTTTGCCGCTTTGAACGAATGTTGCTCGTCCAATCTATATTCAAATGGCAAGGTCAGTTCAATTAGTATAACCTGAAGCGATGCTGAAGAATGAAGCACTATATCCGGCCGTCTCCGCGATTTTCTGATACTCTCTGGATATGCCCCCTCGTCCAGGTAGGTCTACCGCCATCTCCCAGTCATTTGCACAGTCAAGGAGAGATGGTACACTGCTACCTGATTTACTCGGTTTAGGGTGTGCTTACTTTCTTGCTCTCAGAAAGTATGTGTTTGCGGTGTTTGGCCTGACATTGCTATTCGCCTTCATCCTTGCCAGATCTATTGTCGCAGCCAGCTCATTTAGCACTTTGTTGTGGCGCCATGTGTATCGCCCTTGCCCTAATGACACCTTGCAAGCTGAGAGCACGTGTTCAAGTATCTGCCTCCCATGGCACAGGGGGCACTGCTCATCATCCGACTTTCCCCATCTCACAAGGTTTGTGGCCGATGGCAGGAGGTCATACATTGCTCTAACAACGAAGCTGAGCCTAGGAGGTGTCATATGCCATATATCATTCCATGTCAAGGATCTTTGCAGGGCTCCTTCCCATGTAGTCCATTGGCCTTGTTGGGCCTGCTGCACTGCCTTTTGCAACCTCTTATCATTCTCAGCTCCTTGTATCTCCTGAACTACCATGTCTCTACGCTCCCTGCTTGATGCCTTGGACCACCAGCGGATGTCTCCAAGACCAAATCCCCGTCTATTTGTTTGTGTGTATCCGATTACCTCCCTCAGTTTGAGCGACTCTTGGGCAGCATCAACAGCTTCTTCCACTCTCCACTTCCTTCCCGTTTTCAGTGTGGGCTGAATGGACTTAACCACGTCATCAGCTGACTCGCGTAGCATCATTGCAAGCCTTGCCTTTCCAACTTTGTATTCTTCAACAACTGACTTGAAAGGAAGCAGAAGTTTTGACTTTTTACAGTACAATGCTACATGTGACAGACTTGGTGGTACCCCTAGCTATTTCCTCATGAACTTGTTGACCTTCTGCTCTATAGCTTCCACTGTACTTGTGCTTATTTCATAGATAAGCAGTGGCCACAGCAACTTAGGTATCAACATGAACTGGAGGCACCTCAGTTTGAATTTTCCCAGGAGTCTGCTTTGGTCTATGATCTGTAGCCCTCTGCCTGCCGTTTCTATTGTCTGTTGCACTGCCTTCGAGCCTTTTAATGAGGCATCGGGCACCCTGCCAAGACTTTTAACAGGTTCCTCAATGACAGTAGGGATTCTTTGGTTTGAAACCATGAAGATGACCTCTGCTATCTTCCCTTTCCTGACTGATAGGCTTCTCGACTTCTTGGGTGTGAAGCTCATTCTGCACCAGCTGACTAGTTCATCCAGGCGTGCTAACATCCTGCGGGCCTGATGTTTATCTGATGTCAGAATTGTTGTGTCATCCATGAATGCTTTGAGTGGTGGCATGTGACACATTTCACCGAACTTTGGACCTATAGCCATTCCTTCCGCCCATTGAGGATTACCTGCATGGTCATCACGAAAAGTATCGAAGAGATGGTACATCCCATCGCAATTCCAACTTCAAGGCCAATCCACTTCGTTGTGTACTCTATGGTTGAAAATCTGACAGAAAACCCTGCGAAATACAGCTTTAGCATTGCTGCAATCTCTTGTGGAATATGATACATTTCTAGGGCCTGCCACAACATCTGGTGTGGAACGGATCCATAAGCATTCGCTAGATCCAACCAGATTACATGGAGGTTTGTTCTGTCAGACTTTGCCTTTTGGATTGCTTCCCAGATCATTGTGGCATGCTCTAGACATCCTGGTGTACCTGGGATACCTCCTTTCTGAATGGCAGTGTCAATGTACCCATTTGCCAGGAGGTATGTAGTGAGCCTTTTCGCCATCACTGAGAAGAATATCTTCCCTTCCACATTAAGTAGTGAGATTGGCCTAAACTGACTGATGTCTATGGAATTTTGTTCCTTCGGGATGTAGACTCCGTTCGCCTTTCTCCATTCCTTGCTTACAAGTTGGGTTTTCCACGCATTCTTCAGTAACCGCAGCAGTCGTTTGAGCACCTCAGGGCATCTCTTATACACAACATATGGAACACCATTAGGACCTGGAGCTGACTTGCCCCGAGCTTTCTGGACAATGCTTTCTACCTCTTGCACCGTTCAGGCAAATGAAAATACAATGAGCAGCTGCTTAGAAATCCCTTTCACTCCCTTGCACACACTTATTTACACACTCTTTCTTGCACTATGAAGTTGTACATTGCACATTTATTTGTGATGATACTATTGATTGAAAAGAAAGGGGAAGAAAACGGATAAATAATTCATACACCTTCGTTCATGAAAACTTTAACGAGCACTCTTTTTTTTAAATAGTGATAATAGAAAAAAAAAGGGATGAGGAAAAAAATAACACCTGAATGGACTAAACAGTTTCAGTGAAGGGACAATGAAAACACATTTAAAAACCATGAAAAAAAAAAAAAAAAAAAAAAAAAAAAACCTGAATAGACATAACTTTCCGCTAAGAAGTTTCAGTGAAGGTATCATGAAGACATTTTTTTCGCATTTTACCGTGTTTGTTTTATAAAGTAACCCTTTTAAAAAAAATTTTTTTTTTTAAATTACCCCTTCTGGGGTTCAAAGTGGGGTCTATTGACTTTATTGTGTAAAATGTGTAAAATATGTGTGATCTCGGCCCTGGGCTAAAGATTATACACGCACTGTGTATGTTCATGCTCCTGGGGCTCAAAGCGAGGTCTGACAGCAATATCAAATAAAGGAAGGGATATTTTTTGTTGTTGTTGTTACTTTGGACTTGGTAAAATTACTGCGTGTATACAATTAGTTAAACTGTTTACAGTTGATTTATTTAAGCACCACATACAATTATAATGTAATCATACCATTTCACAACATGAAAACAAAAAGCTTAAGTTTTTCTTTAACTTTTGAAAACATCAACTTTTGCGAATAGCGAGTATCTTACAGAAGGCCCAACTCAAAAGAACATTAAAGTTATATCCATTATCTAATAAAAGGGATGTAACAATAATTAGAGCGTTTAATACTATTAGGCTCATTTATCACAAACAATTCGCACTTTTATTCTTTTGGTGCCAAATAGTGCACTGTTACGTTCTTGGACTTTGGTACCGTCACCGGTCATACGGCCGTATATTTTCAATATGGCTATCTGCTCTGGACAGGATCTGTTTTGTCGAAAACCTGCTTGTTCATCTCTCAGTTGCTTGTCGACGGACTCTATAATGGTGTGTTACCGGGGCCCGAAAGGGGAGCAAAGAATAGTAACACTGTACCCTACTACGCATGTCGTAAAAGGCGACTAAGGAGGGTTGGACATGGGGCTGGTTACCCTATCCCGTTAAAAAAAAAAAACTTTAAACCAAAAAACTTCAACAAAAATATTTCAACTTGTCGTGCCTTTTAATTTTCTGTCCACAGAGAGTAATGTCTGGAAGATCTGCTTTCAATATGGAGTTCATTAAATGGGTACTAAGGCACACAGGCTTTGTTGGGATTGGCCGGGGAGCTGGTTTCCTTGCACCATTTAGAAATTGCCTGAAGAGTCTAGTGTATGCTGTTAGCCATTTCTTGTCTTCTTGAGCCAGTCCTGTAAAACATCAAGTGGTCGAGTACAACACCCTTGGGCGTGCTTTGGATAAAGTGTGCTACAAGGAAACAACTTCGCAGGGATGGAGATGAACTTGGAGGTCAAAGGTGCCAGAGAGAGAGAGCGTTAAAATGCATTCTATTGCATTAGGTGTCAGTGGACGAAACTGTGAATATATTCGTCTGGCCAGACATAGGAGCAGACATATGTCTACAGCATTCCCTGCACCAGACGAAATACACTGTGAATATTCGCTTTCGCCAGACCTATAGGCGACATTTTGTCTGCAATTTCACCTGCCACAACGAGTTGCATCGGCTGAGCGCTCTGGTGAGGCGCGATAACCGACATCTCCTCGGCGCAGTTTGAGACATTTGTCTGGAAATCGCAGCTGACAAGGCACTCACTGTTGGCCCTGGTCAGCGTGAGGTGTGAAAACGCACGAGTGTCAGTTCATGGTAGTCTTCTAGTTGATGTAAGGTGTTTTAGACGGAAAGGGGAGATTATCTCGTTTGGCGAAATAAAGTGGGACCCTTTGTCTGGTTTAAGATATTAACCAGAGTTCGAAACGGGATTTTCATTCTTACTCTTAAATTTTGCAGTAGACAGATCGCTTTGCTAGATTAAATATCTGTGTTTTGGCGAAGTCTGAGTCTCTTGGCCACATTTTGCCGAGTTCTAGTCTACCATTTGATTGCAGTATTCTAGTTCATGGTTTAGTCTGTAGTTCTGTGTGGAGGTAAATATCATATATATCATATATACAAATACTTCGCTGGCTTGGCCATGTTCGCCGCATGGAAGATGGTCGCATCCCAAAAGATATCTTCTACGGACAATTAGCAGATGGCAAGAGAACAGTTGGGCGACCACAGCTGAGGTTCAAAGATGTGTGCAAGAGAGATATGAGGGCACTGGACATGGATCCAGCAACATGGGAGGATGAAGCTGCCGATCGCAGTCAGTGGCGATGCTATGTGCGGCGGCACCGCAGAGTGGGCGAAGAGAGGGGCACACGAGAAGCAGGGGTGAGGAGAAAACGTGGAAAGGAGAACCAGGAAAATAAGCAGCTGAGGGCTGTCACCTCAGGGGCGCATTCCCATAGTCAGTTATGACTGAAGGGGCTATTATATATATATATATATATATATATATATATATATATATATATATATATAGATATATATATATATATATATATATATATATATATATATATATATATATATATAGTATATTTTGAAGTGCTTAAGGTGTTAAATCGCCTATTTCATTTTCACGAGTTCTTTTGTGCAGAGAGAATTAAAATATAGTCTGTATTATTTTCTAGTGACGTGTTTCAGTGGAAAGCAGAATAAATTATAATTTCTAGCTTAAACAACAATGTAGCTATAATGAATTTAATTTAACTGCTAAATAACCAGACGGGAACAATTTTTCTAAACTAACTTATAAATGCTAGATGCCTCATGAGTGTTGACGGAATACGTATGTATTCCTAATTCATGAGGATTGATGATTTTTAAATATAACTTATTTCACGGGAAGTTTTAAATGATAAGTCAACTGTGCGCTGCAGCTTAAATGTAAGTTATTGAGTACATAATATGTAAAATATTTCATATGTGTTTTTCTTTATTCAGTGAATACTGGGGTAACCCAAATTTTGCCGGCGTTTTGTACAGAGACATACCTGTGAGAAACATAAACATTTTATATCTTTAACCACGTGGGTTTTCAAATAACACCTGTCTGACAGGGCGTGTGCCTTCAGAGATAGACAGAATACCAATCCCACTCACGGTTTTTTTAAAGAATAAATGCTTATACTGGGCCTTTGAGCCAGTGCATATTTCTACACTAACTCTAATGTACATGCTGCCTTGTGGCGAGAATAATTACAAAAAAAAAAAAAAATTAACTTTCCGACATTATTTGACCAAGTGTGTGGTGAACCAAGATTATCTGTTGAGAGAAGTTGTCCACCGGTCATCTTCCTAATTAAGGGAAACCTCGTGTTCTGACATTGTGTGCTCGCTTAAGCCTAATCCTTACCTCGTGAGTCAAGTGACACTAACTTTAGTCTGAAATCACTATCGCATGAAGCAGACGCTCCCCGGATCCATTTTGATGAAACCAACAAACAAATCTGCAGAGCTGGGATCCGCTTCATTAAACGACTGTAACAGATAAAAAGTGTGTGAGTGTCCCAAAGTTTGCGCCAGACGGCGAACAACAGCACGATTGTAAGTATATCAGGGCCCTGATGAAAGAACCGAGTGAAAGTAGACTGAAGGATGTTCTTTGTTTGAGTCCCCCACGTTGTAACTTCCTTTATGCAAGTTATTGCTAACAATATTTACCCTTAGAATAAAGCAGAGTATCAAGTCTGTCCATACCTTAAAAGGGGGAAACCATAGACTCAATCATATGCATCCGTAACTCTTTGGGGTTATCACTTTTCTCTAACGGGACTGTGAGCTATATATCCAGGGGAAGGACCATACAAACGGGTCTATCACTATTGTAGCATTCCTTGATTTTTTTGACTATGTGTATATGCTTTTGATGTATTTTATATGTTGTGATGTAAGTTTACTATGATAATTAAACTATACCTACATTTATTTCAGTGTGGTGGTCAGTTCGTTCCCATAATATCTATATAATCATTGTTATAGTTTTCCCACGTCTATGTGTCTAACTGTCGTCACTTGTATGTGCGGGCAAGTAAGTGGATAGAAATATATTCTCTTCTTCTTTGATACATAACCGCCAACCGTCAAAGCAGTCAGCTGCCATCACGCCTGGTGGCGTCTTGTAGGGCAGCAACAAATTGATTCCACTTTGCTCGGTCGGCGGCCATCCTTCGTACAGTGCCCCAACTGTGGTTCATTCTTTGCATCTCAGCTTCCACAGTTCTCCGCCAAGTTGTTTTTGGTCAGCCTCTCTTTCGCTTTCCCTTGGGGTTCCATAGCATAGCTGTTCTTGTGATGGTATCAGGGTCCCTTCTGAGGACATGGCCAACCCAACTCCAGCGTCTGCTAGCTATGATGGTGTGCATGTCCTCCTGGTTACTCCGAATAAGTAGTTCTTGGTTGCTGATGGTGTTTGGCCAAAAGATTCGGAGAATTTTCCTTAGGCAGATTGTGTGGAAGGAGGACAGTTTCGACATTTCCTTCTCTGTTACTCTCCAACATTCCGCACCATAGAGAAGCACAGAAAGTACACAGCTCTCATACAGTCTTAATTTGGTGTTTGTGCTGTACTGGGAAGACTTCCAAATGTTGTTGAGAACAGCAAAGGCTGTTCTCGCTTTATTCATTCTGTTGTTAATGTCCTTGCTTGTTCCGCCGTCAGGTGTTACTATGCTTCCTAGGTAAGTAAATGTGTCTGTCTGTTCTAACTTCTGGTTCCTTACTGTTATTGGCTCAGGATTGCCCACATTTAGTGTCATGACCTCTGTCTTCTTCAAATTGATGTTCAGGCCAACCTGCTGGCCATACTTATTCAGTCTATCGGTTTTGTCTTGAATGTGTTGGTGTGAATGCGCGAGTAGTGCAATGTCATCTGCATATTCCAAATCTTCCAGTGTAGAAAACGTTGTCCATCTAATTCCTCTTGGACTGCCCTCTGTTGTCTGGCGCATCACCCAATCTATGACAGAAATATATTAATAAATATATAATTCTTTTATAGACAGTCTGACTCCTCTGGATCTGTTGTAGAAGATAGGCAGAGAGAGAGAGAGGCAAATTCTCGATTTCCGGGACAGCCTCTATAAATTTCTAACATCTCACTCGTGGAACTCTATTTCTATTATCACATCTCACTGTGGCTATCACTCATTCTAACCTATTCAGAAGGGACCAACCCAAGTCTTAATTTCCCTATCAAAAATCTACGACAGTGGATATTAAGGAAGCTATTAGCTGAGTATATGTATTGCAGTTTTTAATAATATGCAATACACGCAGTGGACCGAAAACCATTAGTTATCCTCGCCCTTGACGCATCACACATAAGCTAGATGAAGAACAAAAAAGAAAGTATAGAAGCCAGACTGAACTGATCAAAATTACGGTTTAAACTTCAGATTTAAATTTCCTCTATATAATGATCTTTATCGAATTATTTAAAGTATTTGAAGGACGTAGCGAGAACACGCGGGTGAGGTGAATGTGGAACAAACAAGCCTGTGCAAGATTCTAACACGGGAGGGAATCATGAGATAAAAACATTTGCTGCGAGCAAGTGTAGACTCGACAGGGGTACGTTGTTATCGTCCCTGAAGGTGGAAAGAAGGCGCTGCAAATAGCTTAGCCAATGAAATGGAAGCCGGGAAGTAAAATTAAAAGATGGCCGTCAAAACAAATTGAAATGCACTTGTAACAAATACCGAATGGACATATAATTGTAATCCGTGTGAATGAAAGATTAAATTAACATGCACAGTATGTCGTGGTCTAAAACTCTGAGAAATTACCTCCAGAAGAAGAAAGGTATATTATATCAGGCGAAATCTTTTATATGGCGATGGCTAAAAGATGTTTTAAACGTCATATAGAATGATTTGTGGGTTATCTCAAGTAGCCTAGTTGGTTACAATGGGGTAATATTTCAAAGTTGTAGGTTCAGTCACAGCCCTTCAAGGGGCTTTAACAGAATAACGCCATACTTTCAACAAATGTACGCTACGCGTTCCTGCTCCGTGCCTTTCGCTCAAGGTCTTTCCATGTCTGTTATCTCTAGTTTGCTTCCTATTCCCTTCTTTATGCCATAAATGTTATTAAGCCTCTCGGCTTTTCTTACATTGGGGGTTCCAGAACAAGGACTGACTTGTAGAACTGTCAGCTGGCTTCCTTAATGAGTGTCTCTTTCACCTCTTTTCATCACAATTTAATTTAACTCGAGCACATCACTAAGGAAATAACTCCCACACTCCTCCCAACCCCATGGGAACAACATCAAAATTTCAGTATTAAGACCTCCATAACTACAACCTGCCCCGTGGGAGAGCTAAATACTCTCCAAAGGAAAATAGCAGCATGTGACATGATTGAAGAACTATACCCCAGAAAAGCATGGATCCAAGTATATACTGATGGATCTGCAACCAGAGCAGTGAAGAACGGAGTCGCAGGAGTTTATGTGGTCTATCCAGACAAAGAAAACGAATCCACCTGTTCACCTACTGGAATATTCTGTTCAAACTACGCTGCTGAAGTACAGGCCTTAAGCATTGCTGCAGGAATAATAAATAATACAATAAGCCCATGTCAGAAGGTTGTATTCCTTACCGATGCAATGTCAGTTCTGCAAGTCCTCAACAGTGATAAACTGCCAGAATTAAACAAAGTCCTATACGAAGTAAATATCAAAAGAAGGGTAGTGCTACAGTGGATACCATCACACTGTGGCATACCAGGAAATGAGAGAGCAGATACGTTAGCAAAACAGGGAGCAACACAGGAACAAAAAGAACAAACAATCACATTCCAGGAAAAGAAGACCCTTATCAAGGCCATCAGGAAAATTGACCAACAAAGAGACAACTATCACTATCTTGATCGAGCAAAACAGGTGATCCTGTTCCGTATTAGAACAGGACATAACAGACTGAACAGTCACTTATACAGACGGAGATTGGTCCCATCACCCCTATGTACGTGTGGACAGGCAGCGCAGACAGCCGAACACATCCTGCAAGACTGCCACATGCTTAGTCAATTGCGAACTGAACATTGGCCCACAGAGACGCACATCCACACAAAGCTGTTTGGGAGTCTTGAAGAACTTTCAACCACAGCAACATACATCCAGAGAACCGGACTTCTTGTGTAGACATTTCTAAACAACAGCGAACGAGAAGAAGAAGAAGAAGGTATGTGATACATTTCGCATAAAGATTTACTGTCAAGCTATTGTGAATTTTTTAACAGATGTGTTTTATTTTTTACATATTTACATTTTAATGAAAAACACCATTGTCAAATGTACAACAGATATTACATAGTAAAGGAAAACGTCGCACACACACTCTCAAACAAAGGAAAAAATAAACCCTAGGTAGACGCGAGGTTGTCAAACCATATGCATCTGGAGATAGAGAGAACCCTTGAATTTTTTTTTTTTTTTAACTGCACCTTTTATTATTTTTTCCCTTTTGCCTTTTCCTCCTGAAATTAAAGGTATGAGCCGCGCAATACCAAACGTTGAAAACTTCCCACGAACGTACTAAGGGATCAGTTGGCAAGGTCAGACACTGACACTTTAACGACATCTAGAACTGTGGTTGAGAGGATAGGAGGACTGGGGAAGGGAGGGGGTACAGAAGGCAGAAAGCGGACTTACAAAATGTTAGGATGGACAGAGAATGAGATTGTAGTGAGACGGAGGGAGGGCCGTTGGGGAAAGAAAGAGTCATTTTACGAACCAAGGCTGCCTCGCTAAAGAAGAGGTACCACTTCAGGGGCTATTGATAAAACTTTCTGACGAAAAATATGCAGAAATAAACCAGCGTTTAAAATACGATGTTTAAACATGGAAATATTCCGAAAACACCAAATCTTATTCCGAAATTCTGATAAAATAACCAAGATCAATGTGTGTGTGTTATATGCAGATTTTGGAACTATGTTTAAGAAGATTGCTTTGTATAAATCTGATTTTTGTGATGTTTGTAAATCGATGATTTTCTGCAGTAGTTTTTTTTTGGAGGTGTGATTGTACTGCATTAAAAAAAAATGATCTTCTGTTTCTTGGATGCTTTTCCTACATAGCTGACATTTTGTTATTTGGTTGGATCTGTGTGCTTCTCGTTTTGTTGTGGGTGTCATGTTGTATATTAGTCTAAAAGTGACCCCTCTTGCTTTAGCAGTGATTTTTGGGTTGTGCAAGTTAGTGAAGGTTTCGGTGTAATTTTTTATAGCATATTTCTGTCCTCTTTTAATCCTAAGATGAAATGGTGGTGCTTGGAGTTTAACTAAATGTTTATATATTGCATTTGTTTTTTGATGAATTAATTTTTCATGTCCTTGGATGGCTTGTATGCATGTCTTATAAAATGAGGGCATAGGGCCGAAGTTATGCGGGATTGCATGGTTCAGTGGTCTCAGTTTGGAAAGCCTGAGTCCCATGTAATAATGAGCTAGTGTGTGTCGTTCTGGGTGTTTGATGATGCTGCCTGTGTGTTTAATTCTGAGTGCCTGGATCTTTGCTTCTAAGTCTTGAAGGGCAGTTCCTCCGTGTTTCTTTTCTTGTATTAGTATCTTGTGTTTAACGCTGTAAAATGTGCTCCCAAAAACGAAAGCTCTGACTTGTTTGTTTAAATCCGTGATGGTCCGTTTTGGGGGGTCGAAAACTGTGGCAATGTAAAGTAGCTTAGGGAAAATGTATGTATTTACAATTAAACTTCGTCCAAAAATCGTTGTGGTTTTGTATTTGTATCTGTGCAGCATGTCTCGTATTTTGGATGTTAGAATTTTCCATGTGTCTCTGTGTGTGCGATTTGGGTGTGAGGGAAAGGTTATACCATAGATTTTGTCAGTTATTTTTTTTTTTTTTCAATCTTTATTTGCATTTCATTTGAGTTTACAAAACACGTTCATTTTACATATTTTCATAAAGAAATTTCAGTGAAAAGACAATTACACAATGAACAGTTGTATAGGAAAAAAAAAAAAAAAAAAAAAAAAAAAAAAAAAAATATATATATATATATATATATATATATATATATATATATATATATATATATATATATATATATATATATATATATATATATATATATATATATATATATATATATATATATATATATATATATATATATATATAATAAAAATTCGCTTCCTCGCACCCATTCATTAACCAAAAAAAAACTCTTTCTTGCCCATTTAAAAGAGTTATACATTGTACATTTGTTTGTAATGATAGTAGTGATTAAAGGGAGAAGGGGAAAAGGGATAAAGGAACCATACTACCTTGTTCTTGAAATTATAATGCACACTCGTTTTTATAGTGATAACGGAGGGGAGGGGGGGGGGTGTGTTTTGGTGGTACTTTTTTTTTTTTTCACATTCCGTTGAAGTTGACAAAGACATATACATGGAAACATTGACAATAATAGTTTGAACATAAGCATAACAACGAAAATACACTGTGCAGCTATAAAAAAAAAATATATATATTTTTTAAATTACTTCCACACCTTGCACACACTCATTTACACACTCTAGTACTCCCAGGTTACACATTTTACATTTTTGGTAATGGTAGTGTTGATTAAAAAGAGAAGGAAGAGAAAAAGAAAGAAAGAAAGAAAGAAAGAAAAAGACCTTGCACCCACTTATTGGAAATATAGAGCGTACTCTTTATTCTTTAGTGATAACGGGAGGGGGGGGAGGGGGGGTAGGTTTTTTAAATAGTAATATTACAAACATCATGTGCATTATTAAAATACAAGGTCAAATTGAAATACAGATGAAAGTCATATACACTCGTAGACACACACTTCTACCAAAGTCTACTCTCATTAACATAACAATGAAACAACTATCGTGTGATATTTACATTCATAGTCAAAACGTCAAGTCAAGTCAAGCCATGCTGTGCGATTCTCCCCCTGAATTTAAGAGCATTTGGAGTACAAAAACCGCGTCAAAAGCCCTCCCACGAACACACTCAGGGACCATCGGACAATGCAGACCTTGACACTTTACGGCGTCCAGAAATGTGGTCAACATGACCTCCCGTAAATACAGGAGTAGTTTTATAAAAGGTCCTTTTTCTTCTTCTTTTTTTTTTTCCCCCCATTGTGAACAACCAGTCATTATATTGCTCCTCTCCACGGAAATCTTTAGTAAATTATTACTTTGTTTGTTTGTTTATTATTAGGCTTGTTTATTCGATTTCTCAAGATGAAATAGAGCAAAATTAAATTTGGCCTAAAAATGTTAAAGAATAGGATTGTCTCGGTTTGTAAAATATTCCCAATGGAAAATAAAATGCAATCGATCTCAAACACACACTCACATACACACTTGCCGCTATTTCAACAACCGCTATTGACGACTTTCAATGCAAGATGAGAGAGAGAGAGAGAGAGAGAGAGAGAGAGAGAGAGAGAGAGAGAGAGAGAGAGTAAGGAAAGGCAGAATGTTAGATGAGTCTGCGATTTTGTCTTTTTTTTTTTTTTTTTTTTTTTCCTCGCTTGAGGTCGCATATTTTTTCCTCGCATGAGGTCGCATTAGTACCCGCCCAAATCCGGCCCTGGTCAAGACCACATGTCCCAACACAAGAAGACCCAAATGACAAACTGTGTCACTGTAGTGATCTTCTGTGTTCTCACACAAGAGACCTAATGACACATGAATGTCACTGTACCGGTCCCTGTGTGTAGACACATGATCCCAGCCAAAAGCCAGATATTAGGCATTGGGTTGTACAGCGTAAAATTTTGTCAGTTATATCAGCCTTTGTTGAAGGCCGGTCAAAAATACGTTTATTATGATAATTAAACTACACGAACTAACTATGTCAAGTTATTATATAAAGCAGTTATAAAATGTACAATTCTGTTTAAATAAAATATACGCCTTTATAATTATTTCTTTAATAACCGTCTTTAGACAACAAAACAAGTCAATTAGTATTAATTTTCATAAACAAAAAATTTTATTGTAAACAGAAAAATTGTTTTAACACATTTTGATTAAATCTAGCACAGATATTTACATTTATTCATATTATGGTGTTTGTTTACAGTTAATTCCCTTGGATTAATAAATTGTATGTTAGGTCCCTTTTTTTTTTTTTTTGTTTTATGCAAGAAAGATTCAACAGAAGTTCCTCTTTATCATATATTTAATGTGGCCAGTGTACATCCCGGAGGGTCCCTGAAGAAGCCTTAGTCAATAGACTTTTTAAAATATATTTAAAAAAAAATTTATTACCCCTTCTGGGGTTCAAAGTGAGGTCTATTGACTTTTATTTAGTAGAATGTGTGTGATCCCGGACCTGGTTCGCATCTGAATTTTTTTTTTTTTTTTAAATATCTTTATTCACATTCTGTGGAAATTTACAAGGACATATGCATTGAAACATTGGCAATAATGGCATAAATATAAGTATAAAAATGAAAATACAATGAGCAGCTGTATAAGAAAAAAAAAAAAAAAAACTTGCACACACTCATTTACACTCTTTCTTGTACTCTAAAGTTATACGTTGGGAGCCGCGCTGGTGTAATGGCTACGACGTTGTACTGGCAACCAGGTGTTCATGGTTCAAACCCGGCCGTCGGCGTTTGAAGAAATGTTTACGACCGCTGGTTATAGAAAAAAAAAAAAAAAAGTTATACATTGTACATTTTTTTGGAATGATAGTGTTGATTTAAAAAGAGAGGGGGAAAAAAAAAGGATAAAGAAATCTTACACCCCTTTTTTTGGGAATTATAGAGCGCGCTCTTTTTTCTTTTAGCAATAACAGTGGACAAAAAAAGGGAGGGGAAAAACCCTCACATAAATAAAAAACCGAATAGACCAAAACTATCCATTTAATTGTATTTTTTAAAACTCTTTTTTCACATTCCGTTGACATTGACAAAGACATATGCATGAAAACATTGACAATAATAGTTTGAACATAAGCATAACAATGAAAATACACTGTGCAGCTGTAAAAAAATTTAACAAAATTACTTTCACACCTTGCACACACTCATTTACACACGCTTTCTAGTACTCCAAGGTTACATATTTTACATTTTTTGGTAATGATAATGTTGATTAAAAAGAGAAGGAAGAGAAAATGAAAGAAAGAAAGAGAAAAAAAAATTTAAGAAACCTTACACCCACTGTTTGGATATATAGAGCGTACTCTTTATTCTTTTAGTTTGTACATTAAGGCTGGAACCCTCATGATATAAAAAAAAAGAATTTATCTACAGAAACCACCAGCAACAGCACATGAATGCTTTTATACCATTGGAATGTCGGAGAAAGGAGTTAAGACTAAATTACCTGAACAAAGTTATGTTAGATAAGTCTCACCCAGCACATACAGCTTTTACCAAATGTCAACTAACAACTGGTAAAGTCTGGGAAAAGGAAGAGATACCAGCAGAATGGAAGGAAGGATATCTGGTTAAGTTGCCTAAGAAAGGAAATTTACAAGAGTGCACAAATTATAGAGGAATAATGTTACTATCAGTGCCAGGAAAAGTATTAATAGACAAGAACCTGAGAGATGAACAAGCAGGTTTTCGACAAAACAGATCCTGTACAGACCAGATTGCCACTTTGAGAATAATAGTTGAACAAAGTCTGGAATGGAATTCACCATTATACTCGTACATCGGATTTGTGGACTACGAAAAGGCATTTGACAGTGTAGACAGAGAATCACTTTGGAAATGGATGAGGCATTATGGAGTTCCCATGAAGATCATTAATTTAATAAAGAAAACATATGAAGACATGACGTGCAGAGTTCTTCATGAAGGACAGCTTACAGAACCATTTGGGATAAGAACAGGAGTGCGACAGGGATGCCTCTTGTCTCTATTTCCTTTCTTATTAGCAATAGACTGGGTTATGAGAAAATCAACAACACACAACAGAAATGGAATCCAGTGGACTCTGACTAAGCAGCTGGATGATCTGGATTTTGCGGATGACTTGGTTCTTCTGTCCCATAACCGTAATCAAATGCAGGACAAATTGAAAACACTCGATGAGAGGTCACAGCAATTGGGTCTGAAAATACACAGGGAAAAGACAAAGATAATGAGAATAAATGCAGGTAATGAAAACAGGGTTGAACTTGAAGAAGCACCAATACAAGATGTAGAATCGTACACATATCTTGGCAGCAATATAGACAAAGTTGGAGGGATAGACAGTGATATTAAAATAAGAATACAAAAAGCAAGAGGAGCTTTCATTGCATTCGGAAATATATGGAGATCAAGAGAAATCGGATCCAATACGAAAATAAGAATCTTCAACTCAAATGTGAAGTCTGTCCTATTTATGGCTCTGAGACATGGAGAACAACAAAGACAACAACCAAAAAGCTACAGACTTTCATAAATGGGTGCTTGCGTAGAATAGAGGGATTAAAATGGTATGACAAGGTTACCAACGTGGAACTGATGACAAGAACTAGACAAGTGCCAGTGGAACAATAGATGAGAAGAAGACGAATGCGATGGATAGGACACACACCGAGGAAACCTGTTGATAGCATTACAAGGCAGTCCTTGTTCTGGAACCCCCAGTGCAAGAGAGGCACAGGTAGACCAAGAAGCACATGGAGAAGAGAGCTGGAAACAGGTGAAAATGATGAGAAGAACGTGGAAAGAACTTGAGATGATGGCACGTGACAGGAGGACTTGGCATGTGTTTGATGAAGGCCTATGCTCCTTTGGGAGTGGAGGGTTATCAAGAACTAACAATTCGGGTCAATCCAATGGATACCCTACAGGATGAAAGTATATGGAGGAAATTGTCCACCTGAGTACTTTAGTTACATCAAGAAACCAGACACGGGACTACCACATAGAAGAAATACTTAAGAAAGCAAATATTAGAGAAAATATTAAAAACATAGGTGGAGGGGGAAAGTCCAGTTTTGTCTTGCATGGTGTCTAGTATGTTTATCAGCCTTTGTTAAAGGCCGGTCAAAAAATACCTTTTCAAAACAACAACGTAATGATATATGTAAAGTTATTATATAAAGCAGTTATATAATGTACAATTCTGTTTAAATAAAATATACGCTTTTATAATTATGTCTTTAATAACTGTCTTTAAACAACAAAACAAGTCAATTGGTATTAATTTTCATAAACAGCAAACTTTATTGCAAACAAAAACATTACTTTAACACATTTTGATCATATCTAGCACAAATATTTACATTTATTCATATTATGGTGTTTATTTACAGTTAATTCCCTTGGCATAATAGATTGTATGTTAGGTCCCTTTCAGTATTAGTTTTATGCGAGAAAGATTCAACAGAAGTTCCTCTTTATCATATATTTAATGTGACGAGTGTACATCCCGGAGGGTCCCTGAAGAAGCCTTAGTCAATAGACTTTTGCATTTTTTTTTTCTTTTTTTTTTAATATACCCCTTCTGGGGCTCAAAGTGAGGTCTATTGGCTTTATTTTTATTGAGTAAAATATGTGTGATCTCGGCCCTGGCTAAGACATTTTGATCTTAGCCAAAAGGCCGAGAAGCGATTTTTTTTAAACATTTTTTAATAATTTTTTTTTTTTTTCAATCTTCATTCGAATTCAGTTTGAATTTACAAAATATGTTCATTTTACACATTTCAATAAAGATGATAGGAAACTCTTTACAGAGCGATACAACAGGAGGCAAATAAATAAAGTATGTAATTGGATGACAAAATGGGGTTTTCAGCTGAATACAAATAAAACATTGGGAATGATCTTCAGTAAAGGTAGGGCTGTTAAAAATAAAATTATAGACATAAATATCCAAGGGCAAAACATTAATACAGTGCAAACCACTCGATATCTAAGAACGATATTGGACCAACAGCTGAACTAGAATAAACACATAGATAAACTAATCGAGTCTTGCAGAGGATTGACTAACTTACTAAGATATTTGAAAGGTAATGGATGGGGTGCAAGCACTAAGACAATGCTCACTTTTTATAAATCTTTTATTAGAGGAAAAATAGATTATGGAAGTATAATATATGACTCTGCTGCACACAGTAACAAGATTAAATTAGACATAATTCAGCATCAGACTTTATGTACAATATCAGGTGCAATCAGATCAACATCAATGGGAGCTATAGAGGTGGCTTTAGGAATTTTACCCTTAGAATTACGGAGAAAGGAGTTAAGACTAAATTACATGAACAGAGTTAAGTTAGATAAGTCTCACCCAGCACGTACAGCTTTTACCAGATGCCAACTAACAACTTAGGCCAATCCAATGAATACCACAAGATACCCTACAGGATGGGAGTGTATGGAGGAAATTGTCTATCTGGGTACATTAATTACATCAATTAATAACAGTTGTGAATACAAGCCAGTGATTCCACCCTGGGAGATCAAGAAACCAGACACGGACTACCACCTAGCAGAAACACTTAAGGAAACAAATAATATAGAAAATATTAAAAACACAGCCAATAAATATATACAACAAATATCAAAAGACAGCATTAATGTGTACACAGATGGATCCAAGGAGAGGATGGCAAATTTGGGATAGGAATATATACTCCAATATGGAAAATGTCAAAAAAATATAGCATCACGGAAAATACATCCATTTTCACTGCAGAGATGGTGGCAATACTAAAAGCACTAGAAATATTCTCTAATAACCCTCCCAAAAAACTAACAGTTTTAACTGACTCTCTTTCAACAATTAAAGCACTTAGAAACTTACGAGAATGTAGTAGACCTGATATAGCAGAGGAGATATTTCTGACTACTACATAGTTATATTCCAGAGGTTGTTCAGTCTTAATTGCTTGGATACCTTCACATGTTGGCATAGAAGGAAATGAAAAGGCAGATAAAGAAGCCAAGAAAGGTAGATCTGATAAAAATCTAATAAATGTAGGGATAAGTAAATCAGAGATTAAGAGCTTAATTAAAGATTTAATAACAGATGAATTGAAAGCAGAGTGGGATAAAAATCTGATAGGAAGACATGCATATAAAATGTTCAAGGCTCCAACAAGAAAATGTCAGATATCTAGGGAATTGAAAATTCCCAGTAATAAGAAACTTCTCAGACTACAGCTGGGAAAAGGCTATTTCAGAATAGAAGAACCTTACTGTGCAGGATGTCTTCAAGACAATAATATAGAACATTTCTTATTAAAATGTAAGAAGCATGAACAAATAAGAATACCAATATTAGATTATTTGCAAGCATCCAACTTACCTATCAATGTAGAAGAGGTTTTAAGAATAGATAGACCTAGGGAACTGCATAATATAGTCAAACAATATTTAACACGAACACATGTTAATATCTAGTGGCTGGGTATGTGAAGGTCTGATGCTGTTCTTACAATGCATATGATGAAAGTCAATTAAATATCTGTTAAAGTCAGTTATATAACTGGAACCACCAGGCCTTTACACCCCTCCTCTTTATTATTCTTGTTCAGAGTTTCTTCTTGATTTTTTATATATTTTTTTAAAATTAATTTTTTGTTTGTTTGTTGTTGCTTTTTTTGGTTGTTGTTTATTTATTTAACGTATAAGCATAATTGTGATTGTCCCTTTTTACAATGATTTGACAAATGTGATGTCACTTTCTCATATCGGCAGTTGTTCATACTATTTGGAATTGAAAACAATATACAGTAGAACTCCATTTATCCGAACCCCAATTATCCGAACACCCAATTATCCGAACACTTTTTCCAGGAAAAAAAATCAGGCGCCACCAGTCACGTTAGACTACATTTCTGAATATTTTGATGCGGCAAGCTTCAAATGTGTGCGAACAATTTGTAGAGGATGGGATGGGCTAATGGTCGGTCGCTTACGTACAGGAAGGCAGTTAGATCATAAAGTCAGTTAATATCTGGTTTACCAATCCAGTGTACGTGTGCGTTCTAGGCAGAACACTGGCTAAACAGACAGTTCAACTTAAAATAATTGTGTCTGCTACTACAGCAGAATAATTTTGGTGTACAAGTATTTCTCTGTGCGATATGGCATCTTCCAGTAGGCCTAAAGCATATAAAAGGAACCGCAATGTTTTGTCAATTGAAACGAAACAGAAATTATCAAGAGACTAGGAAAATGTGAAACTTTGTCTTCACTTGCCAGGATTTTCAATGTTGGGAAAGCTACCGTCTCTGACATCAAAAGTAACAAGGATAAAATTATGAGTTTTGCATCGAAATTGGATAGTGAAAATGGGTCGAAGAAACGTAAAACCATGAGAAATGCGAAAGATTTGAAATTGGAAGAGGCTTTGTATATATGGTTTGTGCAAAGAAGAAGCAAAGGGGAACCTATCTCTGGCTCTCTCTTGTGTGAAAAGGCACTTCAGTTCAACAATCAACTTGACGGTCCTCCTGACCTCAAGGCTAGCCAAGGATGGTTAAGAAACTTTAAATCTCGTCATGGCATACGAGAATTGGAGATTCAAGGGAATCTTTATCTAGCGATGCAACTGCCGCTGAAAATTTTAAAGAAACATTCTTGGCTTTTTTGGAAGAAGAAGGTTATTCACTCGATGATGTGTATAATGCCGATGAGACTGGCTTATACTGGAAATCATTGCCTCAAAAATCACTTGCATCTCAGCGCGAAGCAGCTGCCCCTTGGTTTAAAAAGTGCAAAGAGAGAGTAACAATTTTGGTAGCCGCGAATTGCAGTGGAAGTCATCGTTTACCGGTGCTAATGATCGGCAAAGCCAAAAAAACCACGTTGTTTAAAGAATGTGACATGTCTCCCATTGTGCTACAAAGCACAGATGAGTGCTTGGATGAATAGTGAAATATTTCTTGATTGGTATACAAATCAGTTCATCCCAAATGTGAAGAGGTTGAGAGAACAAGAAAAAAAAAACTGGAAAAGTAATTTTTCTACTGGACAATGCACCATCTCATCCAGAGACGGATACATTGAATGCAGTTGATGCAAATTTTAAAGTAATTTTTCTGCCTCCCAATGTAACAGCACTGATTCAACCAATGGATCAGGGTGTTATAGCAAAGCTTAAAAAGATGTACAAGAAGGAAGTCCTGCGTCGTTTATTGTTGGCTGAAGATGAAGAAAGTGTGGTGGCGTTTTCCAAAAAGCTTAATTTCAAAGACTGCTGCTATATGTTAGCTGATGCTTGGACCACCCTGTCACAAGATAATCTCAACAAGGCTTGGAATAGATTGCTTGGGAAAAAAGGAGGAAATGAAACTACTGCAGTGGACACAAATGATGATTGTATAAATGAAGTTGTGGAACTGTTTCAAGCAATGCCCGGATTTTCGGACTGTGACAAAGATGATGCACACTTGTGGCTAGAAGATGATAATGATTCTGGTTTTCAGTTTTTGAATGACGAAGAAATTTTGTCTTTTGTGCAAGAAGAAAACCAAATACATGTAGTGACCGATGATGAAGACTCCTCAGAAGTACATGATGTACTTGTAAATTATGAAGAAAACCCAAAACGTCGACCAAGTCCTGAAGAGGCCTTTATAGCACTAGAAACAGCGATGGCTTGGTACGAGCAAGAAGATGACAGCTGTCCTACACAGCTTCTGCTGTTGAAGAGAATGCGGGACTTAGCAGCCAAAAGGAGACTATCCAGTTTGGTACAAAAGTGGATTCCTCATTATTTTAAATAGTGGGCTACATCTGTGCAAGTACATGTATACGTAAGTTGTGCCTGGTTTTGAATCGTTTGTAATGTTATTTTGAAAATATTTCTCTTTAAAAAAAATAATAATAATACTGTACAAGTAGTACATGCACTGCAGTGTAATGAAAGATTTTGGTGATACAGTGATCTAATACAGTGTGGGTATTATTGTTACAGTACAAGTAAATATGTTTTATAGTGTATTTTCCTTGTGATGGTTAATTATTTTTAGAAATATGTGTACATGTACTCGATACATTATGTAATCCAATTATCCGAACATTTGATTATCCGAACGATGCTCGGTCCCATGGGGTTCGGATAAATGGAGTTCTACTGTATATCCAAATTATAACCCATTAGAGGTTGAACGGGATATTTTTCTTCATTAATTTAAATAAAAAAAAACATAAAGGAGGCAATCTGATCATCAGACGAAATCCCCCCATCCGACAAGTGTTTCGGACCAGTATACTCCTTTACACTCTAAGGGGGGCGGGCCCACTTGGGTCATAACTCCCAAGTGTCTCAGCCTCCTGTTGTCTTGTATCAAAAATGATCCCATTTCACTTTGGTAACAACTTTAAAATCCATAACTCTACCAGCGGTGGAGGCAATTGTGAAAGTAACAAAGAGAAGACAAATTACTCCGTTCGTTCCGTCGCTCACAACTAGGGACAGACACGGACACACCTGCGCGAAGCCGACGAGGCTAGCCACTGCGCGCTAGCAACTGAAATTCTGTGCCTAACACCTCTTATAATATACACCGCCTGTTGCTCGTCAGTCACAACCCTTTCATCAGTACACTGAAAAACTCAACGTACTGTGGACTTAGAAAAATTCCTGATGTTTTCTGTACCGCAAAGTTTACTGTCACGATTTCCATAGCCCATTGCGGTTGTTCCACAGCCAGCACGATGCCTTTTCGGCAATTTCACTAAGCCTCTTCAGTGCCCTTGTTCTCGACTGTCCCCTCAGCCCCAACAGTTTCAATAAATCAAACACTGATGCAGCCACGAGCCCTCTTCCGCCGACCTCAACAGCCATGACCCTTGCAGTGAACCCATCGTGTCTCAGATCCGCGGCCAGATCATTATATTTTGCCGCTTTGAACGAATGTTGCTCGTCCAATCTAGATTCAAATGGCAAGGTCAGTACAATTAGTACAACCTGAAGCGATGCTGAAGAATGAAGCACTATATCCGGCCGTCTCCGCGATTTTCTGATACTCTCTGGATATGCCCCTCGACCAGGTAGGTCTACCGCCATCTCCCAGTCGTTTGCACAGTCAAGAAGATATGGTAAACTGCTACATGGTTTACTCGGCTTGGGGTGTGCTGACTTTCCTGCCCTCAGAAAGTATGTATTTGTGGTGCTCAGCCTCGCTTTGCTATCCGCCTTTATCATTGCCAGGTCTATTGTCGCAGCAAGCTCATTTAGCACTTTGTTGTGGCACCAAGTGTATCGCCCTTGCCCTAATGACACCTTACATGCTGAGGGTACGTGTTCAAGTGTCTGCCTCCCCTGGCACAAGGGGCACTGCTCATCATCCGACTTTCCTCATCTCACAAGGTTTGTGGCCGACGGTAGGAGGTCATACATTGATCTAACAACGAAGCTGAGCTTAGGAGGTGCCATATGCCATATATCATTCCATGTCAAGGACCTTTGCAGGGCTCCTTTCCATGTAGTCCATTGGCCTTGTTGGGCATGCTGCACTGCTTTTTGCAACCTCTTATCATTCTCAGCTCCTCGTATCTCCTGAACTACCACGTCTCTGCGCTCCCTGCTTGATGCATTGGAAAACCAGCGGATGTCTCCATGACCAAATCCCCGTCTATTCGTCTGTGTGTATCCGATTACCTCCCTCAGTTTGAGCGACTCTTGGGCAGCATCAACAGCTTCTTCCACTCTCCACTTCCTTCCCGTTGTCAGTGTGGGCTGAATGGACTTAACCACGTCATCTGCTGACTCGCGTAGCATCATTGCAAGCCTTGCCTTTCCAACTTTGTACTCTTCAACAACTGACTTGAAGGGAAGCAGAAGTTTTGACTTTTTACAGTACAATGCTACATGTGACAGACTTGGTGGTACCCCTAGCTATTTCCTCATGAACTTGTTGACCTTCTGCTCTATAGCTTCCACTGTACTTGTGCTTATTTCATAGATAAGCAGTGGCCACAGCAACTTAGGTATCAACATGAACTGGAGGCACCTCAGTTTGAATTTTCCCAGGAGTCTGCTTTGGTCTATGATCTGTAGCCCTCTGCCTGCCGTTTCTATTGTCTGTTGCACTGCATTCGAACCTTTTAATGAGGCATCGTACACCCTGCCAAGACTTTTAACAGGTTCCTCAATGACAGTAGGGATTCTTTGGTTGGAAACCATGAAGATGACCTCTGCTATCTTCCCTTTCCTGACTGATAGGCTTCTCGACTTCTTGGGTGTGAAGCTCATTCTGCACCAGCTGACTAGTTCATCCAGGCGTGCTAACATCCTGCGGGCCTGATGTTTATCTGATGTCAGAATTGTTGTGTCATCCATGAATGCTTTGAGTGGTGGCATTTGACACATTTCACCGAACTTTTGACCTATAGCCATTCCTTCCGCCCATTAAGGATTACCTGCATGGCCATCACGAAAAGTATCGAAGAGATAGTACATCCCATCGCAATTCCAACTTCAAGGCCAATCCACTTCGTTGTGTACTCTATGGTTGAAAATCTGACAGAAAACCCTGCGAAATACAGCTTTAGCATTGCTGCAATCTGTTGTGGAATATGATACATTTCTAGGGCCTGCCACAACATCTGGTGTGGAACGGATCCATAAGCATTTGCTAGATCCAACCAGATTACATGGAGGTTTGTTCTGTCAGACTTTGCCTTTTGGATTGCTTCCCAGATCATTGTGGCATGCTCTAGACATCCTGGTGTACCTGGGATACTTCCTTTCTGAATGGTAGTATCAATGTACCCATTTGCCAGGAGGTATGTAGTGAGCCTTTTCGCCATCACTGAGAAGAATATCTTCCCTTCCACATTAAGTAGTGAGATTGGCCTAAACTGACTAATGTCTGTGGAATTTTGTTCCTTCGGGATGTAGACTCCGTTCGCCTATCTCCATTCCTTGCTTACAAGTTGGGTTTTCCACGCATTCTTCGGTAACCGCAGCAGTCGTTTGAGCACCTCAGGGCATCTCTTATACACAACATACGGAACACCATTAGGACCTGGAGCTGACTTGCCCCGAGCTTTCTGGACAATGCTTTCTACCTCTTGCACCGTTCAGGCAAATGAAAATACAATGAGCAGCTGCTTAGAAATCCCTTTCACTCCCTCGCACACACTTATTTACACACTCTTTTTTGCACTATGAAGTTGTACATTGCACATTTATTTGTGATGATACTATTGATTGAAAAGAAAGGGAAAGAAAACAGATAAATAATTCATACACCCTCGTTCTTGAAAACTTTAACGAGCAATCTTTTTTTTTATAGTGATAATAGAAAAAAAAAGGGATGAGGAAAAAAATAACACCTGAATAGACTAAACAGTTTCAGTGAAGGGACAATGAAAACACATTTAAAAACCAGGCAAGAAAAAAAAAAAAAACCTGAATAGACTTAATTTTCCGCTAAGAAGTTTCAGTGAAGGTATCATGAAGACATTTTTTTCGCATTTTACCGTGTTTGTTTTATAAAGTAACCCTTTTTTAAAATTTTTTTAAAAATTACCCCTTCTGGGGTTCAAAGTGGGGTCTATTGACTTTATTGTGTAAAATGTGTAAAATATGTGTGATCTCGGCCCTGGGCCAAAGATTATACACGCACTGTGTATGTTCATGCTCCTGGGGCTCAAAGCGAGGTCTGACAGCAATATCAAATAAAGGAAGGGATATTTTTTGTTGTTGTTGTTACTTTGGACTTGGTAAAATTACTGCGTGTATACAATTAGTTAAACTGTTTACAGTTGATTTATTTAAGCACCACATACAATTATAATGTAATCATACCATTTCTCGACATGAAAACAAAAAGCTTAAGTTTTTCTTTAACTTTTGAAAACATCAACTTTTGCGAATAGCGAGTATCTTACAGAAGGCCCAACTCAAAAGAACATTAAAGTTATATCCATTATCTAATAAAAGGGATGTAACAATAATTAGAGCGTTTAATACTATTAGGCTCATTTATCACAAACTATTCGCACTTTTATTCTTTTCTTGCCAAATAGTGCACTGTTACGTTCTTGGACTTTGGTACCGTCAGCGGTCATACGGCCGTATATTTTCAATATGGCTATCTGCTCTGGACAGGATCTGTTTTGTCGAAAACCTGCTTGTTCATCTCTCAGTTGCTTGTCGACAACTCTATAATGGTGTGTTACCGGGGCCCGAAAGGGGAGCAAAGAATAGTAACACTGTACCCTACTACGCATGTCGTAAAAAGCGACTAAGGAGGGTTGGACATTGGGGCTGGTTACCCTATCCCGTAAAAAAAAAAAAAAACTGTTAACCAAAAAACTTCAACAAAAATATTTCAACTTGTGCCTTTTAATTTTCTGTCCACAGAGAGTAATGTCTGGAAGATCTGCTTTCAATATGGAGTTCATTAAATGGGTACTAAGGCACACAGGCTTTGTTGGGATTGGCCGGGGAGCTGGTTTCCTTGCACCATTTAGAAATTGCCTGAGGAGTCTAGTGTATGCTGTTAGCCATTTCTTGTCTTCCTGAGCCAGTCCTGTAAAACAGCAAGTCGTCGAGTACAACACCCTAGGGCGTGCTTTGGATAAAGTGTGCTACAAGGAAACAACTTCGCAGTAGTCCTTTTCAGGGCTAATCATTTCCAGGACTAGGAAAATGATACCAGCGAAGATGTTAACACACTATATACCCCAATATAACCGTTTGCAACCCTTCAATGGGTTTTGGTTGAACAGGGTATCACAGCAAAATATTAGATTAGAAAAACTTCGCAGGGACAGAGATGAACTTGGAGGTCAAAGAGAGGACGCGAACGCAACTGGATTAACATAAATAAATAAAGACGGATTTTGTCTATTTCTTTCACGGAACACACTGTTTAAACTGGACACAACATAAGTCGGTACATTAGATTGTATTTCAAAATATAGACGATCTTTCTGTCTATCTTTGCTTCACCGTAACGATGAACAGCTAAAATCTCATGGACAGTGGTGAAGATGGTGGCCCAAAATAGATACCGGTGGAAATCAGCAATGTCCACAAGGAAAAAGCAGAGTGGATATTAAGGAAGCTATTAGTTGAGTATATGTATTGCAGTCTTTAATAATATGCAATACACGCAGTGGACCGAAAACCATTAGTTATCCTCGCCCTTGACGCATCACACATAAGCTAGATGAAGAACAAAAAAAGAGAGTATAGAAGCCAGACTGAACTGATCAAAATTACGGTTTAAACTTCAGATTTAAATTTCCTCTATGTAATGATCTTTATCGAATTATTTAAAGTATTTGAAGGACGTAGCGAGAACACGCGGGTGAGGTGAATGTGGAACAAACAAGCCTGTGCAAGATTCTATCACGGGAGGGAATCATGAGATAAAAACATTTGCTGCGAGCAGGTGTAGACTCGACAGGGGTACGTTGTTATCGTCCCTGAAAGTGGAAAGAAGGCGCTGCAAATAGCTTAGCCAATGAAATGGAAGCCGGGAAGTAAAATTAAAAGATGGCCGTCAAAACAAATTGAAATGCACTTGTAACAAATACCGAATGGACATATAATTGTAATCCGTGTGAATGAAAGATTAAATTAACATGCACAGTATGTCGTGGTCTAAAACTCTGAGAAATTACCTCCAGAAGAAGAAAGGTATATTATATCAGGCGAAATCTTTTATGTGGCGATGGCTAGAATGATTTGTGGGTTATCTCAAGTAGCCTAGTTGGTTACAATGGGGTAATATTTCAAAGTTGTAGGTTCAGTCACAGCCCTTCAAGGGGCTTTAACAGAATAACGCCATACTTTCAACAAATGTACGCTACGCTTTCCTGCTCCGTGCCTTTCGCTCAAGGTCTTTCCATGTCTGTTATCTCTAGTTTGCTTCCTATTCCCTTCTTTATGCCATAAATGTTATTAAGCCTCTCGGCTTTTCTTACATTGGGGGTTCCAGAACAAGGACTGACTTGTAGAACTGTCAGCTGGCTTCCTTAATGAGTGTCTCTTTCACCTCTTTTCATCACAATTTAATTTAACTCGAGCATCATATCGCAATGTTAACTTCAGTAGATATGGTAAGGCATGGTGCGTGGTCCAACATTTTATTACAATACAGTAACTTTTCCTGGATAAACTCACAATATATTACTTATCAGAAAGAGGTTGAAATGTAGAAGAGTGGGCCATCTGTTCGGTACGGCCTTTTAAAATAATTCAGATACAGTAAAAAGGGGTTAGGTTTAGGAATCCTAACCCTAACAATATTAACACTGTTATTCATTTCACCCCCGAAAAATAGCAAGCTTAGGATATGCAACATACAATAACAGTCCGAATCCACTGCTCTGATCTAGACAGTGTAGCCTATTAGTCAAGTATTGTCAAACATGTCATCTGTCAACTGCTTTGACTACAGCATCATCTCACAATCACATACAATTTTCTCCTGAATCATAATACCCTCTTTAAATTACTATGTTTCCCTTGTACTTCTTACTAACTCGCAAGGCTGAATGACAATAAAAATTAAACTGTTGAAATGAAGCACAGTGGGCCATCTTCTTTGATATCATCCCAGTAAGTCGCCAAGGTCATTAGGTTCAGGTTTAGGATACCTCACCCTTATCCCTTTTTGCTGCATCGCTGACTTCATTTTTAAGGCCCTATCGAACAGATGGCCCACTGGGCTTCATTTCCACCATTAAATAAATACCAAACTTGTATGACTATAGCAGAAATAAGAATATACAAGCTAAACTGTCACTCACTTACACACACATGCTGCTCACATATACACAATTGTATCATCCAGTGACATCTTCCTGCCCTCCTTTCAAGTGGAAAACAAGGTTTTTCACTAAGGGAACAAACTTCTCCGGACAAGTCACACTGTACAATATGGACTAAAAAATCCTACAGTAAATTGATCATGAAAGTAGGTGAATCAGAGCAATGACATAATATCACTATTGATAACTGTCAGAAACTGAAAACAAATCTAAAGACACAGCATGTAAACAGTAATTCTGAAACACAAAAGTCTGGACAGCATGTCCACTATAACATTATGGTGTTCGGCCACAGGTAAAACAGAAATGGAATTGCTATGGAAACAACAACCATCGTATTAACTTTAAGTGCATGTTTATTCAGTATATTTCATAGTGTGAAGATTAATTAGTTTTCCACATTGCTCACTTTTTGTGATAATATTTGAACAATTAAAGTTGACTTCTTTCTTGCAGTGCATAAAACATATCCTGTAATTTTTTTGTAAATGTTTTAACATGGTTTTTATACTTTGAACTTCTCTATTTTGTAGGTGAGAATCATGTGAAATCCACAAAAGATGAAGAATTAGAAATATTCACAAACCTTTACAAAGAATGGAAGGGTCTTAATGATAATCACAAAAATGAACCAGCTCTCTATGCAAAGGTAAATATTTAGTTTTTGTACTTTAATTTGTATCACTTGTAACCCTTTGAGTTGTATTCTCCTAATTCACCCATATTGAAAGAATCTTTGTTATTGTATGAAAAGTTTTACCCACTCCACATTGAATCAGAATAGGTTATATGTATCTAATGGTACAAAGCACACACACAGAGCACACCGGGCTACTTGTGCTGTGTGAACAAACCCCTCTACTGGTGCTATGGATTTAAGGCACACTCACACTAGACTCTTAGCTCGCTGTCTCAAAGGTATGACCACAGTACACCGTAGCTGACATGAGTAATACAATAACACCTAAAGCAGGTATGATCCCTTTAATAAATAATGTGCACACACAGAAGCCATACACGGCTATCAATACACACAAAATACAATACACAATGTAATGAAAATGCCAAACTACTTGCCGTAATCAACAGCTTAACCTAATAGCAAAAATAGTCACCGACATACTCTACCCAGCGACCACACAACGACTATCGCTCAAGGCTAAGACCAAAACTGACGCAAAGCAATACATACTTGCAAGATTCTAAGTAAATACTATCCAGGAAAAAACCACTAGAAATTACATCCACATTCTAGTAATATACAAATAATCCTGAACACCTGAAACAATTGGCAAGCAATGAACAAGAATGGCATTCATGTAATCCCAGCAAAGCCGCTGACAAAGGGCACAAACGTCCGAACAGGACGGCTGACATCTCATAGAATGAATCGCGCCAAAAAATCTACATCCTCTTCCGTTCTGGCCCGACTCGCCAAACGGGTTTTCTATTCTACGCTGTTGCCACTCTACAGCGTAACCAACTAAATATATTTCGGCGAATATCTCTACTGTGACACTTCTCACATATTTTACTTCTGAAAACAATAAACTACTTGTGAGGCAATAGGATGTCTATTGATTACACTAGTCAACAACCAAAATGTACCAGAAATGAAAATAGCTGATCTTAACTAATTTTGGTGTGCTGAAAACGAAAATGACATTTAAAAATGTTGATTGGCTCTAGTTTTCAAGATATATGCTACTAGTTTATTTAATTACGGTCAATTTATATATATGACGCAACTGTTGTGGGCGATTGCATAATTTTTTCTAATGACCAATAAAAATGTAACTAGAAGTTGATGATGCAATCCTACCTATGATTACATCACCTTTGTGTATAAATATCTTATCTCTGATAAAATTTTGCCATTAGTTAGTGCGTTTGTCCTTATCAAAGTATCCTAATTAGAAATGCCTAGGACATGTGTGAACAGTGCTAATAATTTCTGTTATATATGTGGTGAGGTGACATTTCTATCACAAAAACGAAATATAACTAAAGTGATTAAGAAGGCGTACAGTTTGTATTTTGGCTGCAGAATAGGAGATCAAGATAAGAGCTGGGCGCCACACATATGCTGCAATACATGTGCAGCACATCTTAAACTGTGGTTGACTGGCAAAAGGCAAGCTATGCCTTTTGCAGTCCTAATGATTTGGAGAGAGCCCACTGATCATCTCAACAACTGTTACTTTTGCATGGTCCTTCCAATTGGGAAAGGCATATCAAAGAAGAAAAAATGGACTCTGGAATATCCAAACATCCCCTCTGCAATACGTCCGGTACCACATGGCGATGACCTACCAGTTCCCAAAGTGCCAGAATCATTTTCAGCTGCTTCCACTGATGAAGAAGAGGACATTGGTGGTCCTGAACCATCAACCTCAAGCGACCCAGATTTTGAGCAAACTACATCCACTAAAGCACACTTAATAACCCAAGGTGAGCTGAATGATCTTGTAAGAGATCTGAATTTACCGAAGAACAAGGCGGAGCTTTTGGGTTCCAGATTGCAACAGTGGAATCTCCTGGCAGAAGATGTTACAATTTCTGTGTATAGGAACCGCCAGAAGCCGCTTATTACATTCTTTTTCAAAGCGGGTGACCTTTCTGCGTGCCACAACATTTTTGGTTTAATGGCAGCCCTCAAAATCAATTACATACCGGAAGAGTGGAGGCTTTTCATTGATTCATCCAAGACGAGTCTTAAGCTGTTTTGTTGAATAATGGTAATGTGTTACCGTCAATTCCAGTTGGTCACGCAGTTCATATGAAAAAAACTTATGAAAACATTAAGCAGCTTTTGAAGTGTATAAACTACGATCATCATCATTGGTCACTTTGCGGTGACTTAAAAGTGGTCGCTCTTTTGCTTGGACTACAGGGTGGATACACCAAGTACTGTTGCTTTCTCTGTGAGTGGGATAGCCGTGCACGAAGTGACCATTACATCAGAAGTCTTTGGCCAATCAGGCAGTCATTGCAGCCTGGCAGTAAGAACGTTGAAAACCCAGCACTTGTCGACACCAGCAAGATTGTGTTGCCACCCTTGCACATTAAGCTGGGTCTCATGAAAAACTTTGTCAAGGCAAATTCGAAAACTTCTTCATGATGACGAGTTTCTTTGCGTGTTGCATGGCAAGGAAAAAGCAACATGGCTAGCATTTAAGTCAGTGGTGGACAATTTTCTTGGAAATAACAGATCTAATAATTGCAATGAAATTGTAGAAAATTTCCTTCTGAAGTATAAGAGTCTTGGCTGCACCATGTCTTTGAAAATTCATTTTCTGGATTCTCATCTGGATTTCTTTACGTCAAACTGTGGAGCGGTCAGTGATGAGCATGGTGAACGATTTCACCAGGACATTGCTGCTATGGAGACAAGGTATCAAGGCAATTGGAGCCCTTCAATGCTTGCTGATTACTGTTAGACTGTGACAAGAGACACCTCATCGATTGATTACATGAAGCAAGCAAAGAGAGCTCGAACAGCGACTGAATAATGACGGAATGGGTTCAAATGTGCCTTTTTAAAACATGATATGTGAACTTTAAGTAATGTTTTTATTTTTTCTATCATTTTATGTTGAAATATCAATTAATTGAGTATGTAACCACAATTTTTATAATGCTAAAGTAGAAAGACTAGCTGTTCACCCCAGAGAATTAAACAAGCATACATTATTTGTATTACTGTAATATAACTTCATTATTTAAAAAAAAACCAGAGCCAATTGGTGAATTTCATTATGATATTTGAAATCAGCATGTCAAAATCAATAAGAAATGATATATTTAATGTCTGGTACAAAAAACTTTTGAAAATTTGTTGACTAGTGTTATTTGTGTCATTATGACACAGTAAGTCTCTGGGATACAGAAGTGACTTTAATTATGTGGATAAGAAAAGTCTTACAGTCTCACTTTTGTGAGAATATGGGCTCAAAGGAAGAAGAAAATTGATGCAAAAATGTACTAAGTTCATATTCATCATCATCATCATAATGTGCCCTGCAGACTGAGGTAGACAGTTATTTCACACCAGCACTTCCCTATTCTGTTGTCTGCAGTATTTCACCATTTGCACTCTTTTACTTGTGTGTACTTCAGTGTTGTAAGTATAACCTGATCTTGCTTTCACAGAGTTGAAATGCATTTATGCCCGATTGTACTAGCTTTGCCTTAAAACCAATGCAGTTTTTCTATGAATCATTCTTTCCTCAAGTGACACATCATATGACAGGACATGTTAAAAATTCTGTGTGGTATCAGACAGCACTTCTTCAGATATCACTTTCACCATTGCTGTTTCAGAGTCAACTTCTAAACGTACTTCCTTGCAACTTAACAAAATCTCACAACTGTCACCACTGTCTGTATCTTGTAGCATACTTTTGGCTTCCTCTATATTGTTAAGTTTTCTACACCAGCACCGTTTCTATCCCTTTTAAGCATGTTCATTGTTCACTGATCACACATTGTTTCCTGTGCCTCACTGGTTTTCTTTTCAAGAATAACAAACTACATCTGAAATAAAGGAATATTTTGATTCTTTCTTGTACACTTATTTATTACTTTTCAGCTCTGTGTTCTATTCTAAAAATTGTGCTGTGACTGCCAGTCATTTGTAATGTGCTAACAGAATCTTGGCTGAGAGTCAGCCACCTTTGATCTCGTCTCAGCACGAGAGCTGGAAATAGGAATATCTGATCATCCACCTTTCACGGGGTTTTTGGTTCTAAGGATTAAATTATTATCTGAATATTGGTACATGAACCCAGAATCACCATATAGACCAAGATTTTCTTACCATAGACTGTCTCCGGCCTATGTATCCATTTAATCCTCAGTGACAAGAATTCATTCTTCTCCTCAGCACAGTAGCTGTTGAATGTTGCATACATCTATAAGTGTGCTCCTTTTCCTGCTGTCACATTACTATATTATCAGATATGTAATCTATGTTTAATATTTGTATGGCCGTTTCTGGGTGGAGAATGCTATTTCATGTGACACTGTTTTTCCATCCCATAAGCAGAGAAATATATTGACAAAAAATAAATTGGTTTGGATGGCTTGTGAGAATGAATCTCAGTCAGTAGTATGATCATTTGACCTCATAATGGAAGAAAACAGAAACAGAGGCCTGGTAGTAGATGGATTGAAGGGATGACAGATGTTGTGAACACAAAGTAACAGAACACAAGGCTGCAATATGTGCACTGAATTAGAACTAGAACAGTAGAAGACCTGGTTTCAGGGTACAGGGAAGAGGCAGATGGATAGGTAACATGACAGAGATTCTACAACAACGTGGGCTCACGGTAGCCAGAGCGACACACTTGGCTCAAGAAAGCAAACTTCAACTTCCCATTATGCTTTACGGCAACAGTGGACTGAAAAAGTAAAGGACGTTAAGTAAGGGGAACAAGCTGATCAGTACATTAGCAACATCGACTTAAACTCACTATTGCTTAAAAAAGGAAAACAACATGCCAGTTATGATGCCTAGAATTAGAACACCTGTGGAGCTACATAAGAGCACAATAACCTCAAAAGTTATGCTGCTCAAAGTAAAGAAAAAAAAGCACAATTTGGAGCAGCAATACAGAATATTACAGAAGGCATAAACTATCTGGAAATAATTCACACTGCATAAAAAGGCATCCTGATATAACAGGATTCATGTATTTGGTTGATAGCTGGAAGAGCACGCGGCATGGAAATTTGCAAACACCAAGGAGAACAATATATGAGACATGTTAGACTTTGGTGGCAACTCATCTAAGAGAAGGAAATATTTTCTTGAACACTGAGGAGGTACGGGCAGCGTTGGCGTAGCTGGCGAGTCTTTTTTTAGGGCAAGTTCTTTTCAGGGCTTTATGCTAGCAGAAGGATAATGTTAGTTCTTTTCAGGACTTAGTATTATCAACGCTGGTTGGACTAGCAGTCATTTTCAGGACTAGTGCTTTTCACAGCTATTTCATGCTAGCTAATAGCTGCTAGTAGTCCTTTTCAAGGCTTAGAGTCTATCAACACAGCATTTCAGTTAACAGAGTTCACTTATTTTTGAATGACAAACTGCGCTCCGATATAACCAACAGACGTAAGTAAGACAAGACCCACAACAACAAAAAATAGGAGAAGAAAGACTAATTTTAAAGCCACCTGCTACCTTGTGGACAGCCAACAATGCTTGCTGAAGTGCTGGTTGGAAAGGTGCAGATAGCACACATATTTGTGAATGTCACTGCGCTATTTCGCAGTGCATCGTTTGTACGAAAAGTCCGCCGGGTATAGCAAAACCGGCGAGTCATGTGACTACCGGAAGCCGGGAAATCAGGCGCAAAGGTAGTCAGTGAGGATCTAGCCAGCGTCCGGGTCGGACGCAGATATTTCCCTTTTGCCAGCAAGTTAGCTGTGAAGCTCATGTCATGGACTATTTGTTATAAGTGCTTGCCATATTCCGGGTCTGATGGATTATTAAGTTGTTAGTCTAGTACTTGGAGCCACGGTAGCATAGTGGTTAGTGCACTGGCTTCCTAGCGCAGTGGTCTATGGTTCGATCCCCAGATGAGGCGGAAAAATTTTTAGGCCACAAACGGCTCCTGGGTCGACCCAGCCCCAAATGGGTACCAGAGCTACTCTGGGAAGGTTAAGGCGGCCGGCGTGATGCCGACCACATCACCCCTTGTGTGCCGACGGTCAAGATAATATGGGCCTAACACCATATTCCCAATATGCCTCAATGGGCGTGTAACGGGTTCCTTTACCTTTACCTTTCTTAGTCTAGTACAGTGTAGTGTCTAGATTGTATTTGTTACAGGCCGTAGATTTATAAGTTGTCAATGAGTTGAGTGTACCATTGTCACAGTTTAGCCGCTCATGGTGAGCGATAGTCATTGCAGTGTTTGTTCAGTTAAATCGTACTATGGTGTATGATACTGATAGATTAAGCTGTTAAGGCAAGTTACACTGGCATGTCATTATTATATTGTATTTCATGCATTTGTTGGCCGTGTGAGGCCTGAGTGTGTTGTGCTTATTAATAAAGGGAAATTCCTGTTAAAGGTGTTGATTACTTATGTCAGCCATTGTTGTGTGGTCATACTCCTAGAGGAGCGAGCTTATTATTATTATTATAAATCCACACTGCAGTGGTGCAACACAGTGGAGTGTTATCCATGATAAGTGTTCCTGACTGAACTATTTACTGTACCAACAAATAAGTTTCTAGCTAAGTTTTGCTGTATTATTATTATTTTTCTTTTCAACTAACTATGCCAGGTGTATTTTAATTGACTGCAAGTGATAATAATGTCATGAGAAAATGTATGGGTGTAAACATGAACTCACGGCTTTGGTTCATATGAAGGAAATAGGAAAATAAGGCTTAGAAATAAATACCATTTACTGGTTAACTGCTGAGTGGAATTTAAACTTTTGATATTTTACCTTTTTGGTTTTTACAGCTTCCATCTGAGGAAGAACCACTGCTGCTGAAGTTAAGAGAAGAGTCAAGGTAAATATACACCTGTTATTGTGTTACTGATTGATTAATTTAGACTCTTTAACCAAATATCTGCAATCTATTTAGTTTAATACCGGCATCAAGTGTAGTTGGGTTCTTTGATTTTCTAAAATAACAATTACGCGCGTGAGGAAATACCATCTTCATACTTAAAGGTTGAGACCTGCGAAACCTTTGATTCAGTTTTAAATCAAGATCAAATATACATTGAAAATTACAAAGATGATTTTACAAAATTTAAAGCAACTTGTTTGATCAGTTTTGGAATTTAAATGTGCTGTACCCATGGTTGTTTTGTTCCTTCTCTTTGTTTCTTATTTGTTGTTATGCCAATGAAGGGTTTTCTTTCTTATATTACTGTATTCAACGTCATAGTTTTCCTTTTGTTCCCTGTGGAGCATGGAACTACCATTGCAGTAATTCATTTTACACGATAAGATTACCAGCCGTATGCATAACCTTGTATTAGTCACCTTGTATGGCATGCCTTGGGAAGTAGTAGCTCATTTCTTTCTTTGTCTCAAAGGAGGCCCCCAGAAACTATCCTGAGCTATTACTGAATTGCTCCATTGCAAAACTGACATCACCTCATTACACTCTTACATATCTTCTTTCTTTAATCCTTAGCCGCAGAATGTCAAAACAGTCAGTGGCCATTGCGCCTGGTGGCGTCTTGAAGGGCAGCAACAAACTGCTTCCACTTTGCTCGGTCGACGGCCATCTTTCGTGCAGTGCCCCAGCTCTAGTTATATATGTATTCCTTAATATGATAATGTGTGCACCAGCCTTATCTGTGCTTCTGCTAAGGTATGTAAGTCCACATCTTGAAGTTTTCTTTCTCAGAGAGAAATTTGAAATCATTTACAGCATTTATTTTCACAATCTTTGTCTATTTTCTACGTTTTGCCGTGCCTCCAGTTTTTGGAAAGAAGGGCAAGATTGTCTGCAAAGTTTAGCTGTTTTTTCAGTGTCCCGCTGAATTAATTTGTAGTGGCTGATGGTGTTTTAGTAAGCAAATCAGTAGACAGTAAGAAGATTAATAAAGACAAAAAACATCCCTGTTATACTCTGTTTCTTATCCTAATGAATTCTATAAGTTGTTCTTTATAACAAACTCTGCATTTCATTTCTTAGTGTGAGGTTTAAAAAAAAAATTTTGTTTGGTCAGGTTAATGAACTTCTGGTGTGCTCAGTTTCCATCATGATTGTTAGTCTAAATTATTGAATGTCCACAAATCCAGTGTGTAGTGACACGTTCTAGTCAATACATTATTCTGCTCTTATCTGTGTGCATTACAAGGCAGTCCTTGTTCTGGAACCCCCAGTGCAAGAGAGACAGAGGTAGACCAAGAAGCACATGGAGAAGAGAGCTGGAAACAGGTGAAAATGATGAGGAGAACGTGGAAAGAACTTGAGATGATGGCACGTGACAGGAGGACTTGGCATGTGTTTGTTGAAGGCCTATGCTCCTTTGGAAGTGGAGGGTTATGAATGAATGAATCTGTGTGTGTGTTAAGGAACTTTTCCTTCTGGCTCCAGTATGTTGAATGATGTCTAGGGATATTGTATTAATGTTCTGAAATGTAGTCACCAAAATTCTGGCCACAGTTTTTTATTCGTAATCGAACTGTTCTTTGTGTTCTAAGTCTTTTCATCTGACTAACTGTCATCAAATATTAACTGGTTATATCTTTACAAACTCATGCTTCCAACTGGAATTCATTTCTCGAAAACCTCTGTGTTTAAACGACTTTCACTTTATTCAACACAGGAACTTATATGAGCGACACATTGCTCTTAATACAATTTGACAGTTTCATTTAAATCATCGATTCTGGCATTTCATAAATTATTTCTGCATAAGTCCATGCTTCTTCAAAATTCTTTAGGCTATCAAGACTTATCTTTCTTTTAGTGCTTCCATAGCATAATTATTGTTTCCTTCATACATTTTATTCTTAGGAATTCCACTGGACATATTTTGTCTTCCTTCCATACACGTAATATTTCACTGCGGTGCCTTCCTGCACATCTTCTTTTAGTCGGCAATCATACATATTTTCTTTGGGCATCCATACCCTTCCATGACGGTTACGATACCCTTGATCTGTTCAAATATCTCTGGTGGCTATACTAGCCTAAATCTTACCCGAATCTTATAACTCCTGACGAGATGGGTTTATCCCCAATTGAATTAGAATCAACACTAGATTTCTGCTTGAAATCTACATCTAATATAAACACTTTGAAAGTAGAATCAACTACACTGCTATAAGTGGACCTTGCCACACAAGCCGACACTATGGAATCCTGTCACTATGTCTTCTACGTCATTTTACGCTACTTCGTAGTCATAGTTAATGATCGCATTTATTTTGTGTTTGGTGAGTGTACAACATGGTGCAAAGCGATCTCTCTCCAACTCCACTTTAACATAATCGCTATGCCCCATGATGCGCACTCAACAGTGTTACTGTCTGGTATGTAGAGGATCTGTGTTGTCAAAAACTTACAATTTCCTTCTGCACTTGTCTCTTTTGATCTGTTTTTTTTTTAATTGGCACTTACCTCTAATTTTTGCACACCTAGTAATTTTGTTGTTGTTGGGCTGCTGGACAAAATATCCCTTCTTCCAGTCAGATGGTATTTTTTCTGTCTTTCAGATTATTTCAAATACTTTGACATTATCTCTATAGGTATCTCTGTATCATGGCCAACAGTCTTCCCATTTCATATAAGCTTTACTATCAAGTGATGATTTTACAGTTTTCTTAACTCCTGCACTGTTGGCAGGATGTCTGAGAAGGTCCTTCTGTTTTGTAAATGTTCTTATGTCTCATGTTCATCACATTAACTGATCTTTTATGTTGCTGAGCAGTTTCACATTCTTTTCCTTTTTATGCTGTTTCCTTATTGTTTCCCTTTTTTTTTTGGTGCCCTTTTGTTGCACAGATTCCTTATGTGTCCTTTAGCTGCAGCTTCTTCTACATTTCTTGCAATTCATCATTGTTTTACCGTATGTCACATTTGAACTTCTTTGTTTACTTAAATGTACACTTCTTAGGTAGTAGCTGTGAAACTTTTGGTTTTATCCTTTTAATAATGCCAACCTAGGTTACCGTATTTTTGTTTGGTAGTTTCTTTTTCCTTAATCCATGCTTTTTAGTGGCATATATTAAATTGTTATTATATGTAGCTGTGTACTGTTGTGTATCTTCAGTTTTCAACTTTGCTAATAGTAGATGGTGATCTGCAGCCAAATGTGATCCTCTTTGTATTTACATATCATGCATTGGTCTTCAGAATTTCGTGCACAGCTTTTACACCATGTGGGCAGGTGTACTTATAGATGTTGATTTCTGTATTCTTTTATGTGAAAATTGACTTCTTCCAGTTGTGAGCTGATTTTCTGCACTGAACTTTGCAGCAGCTTCTTTTCATCTTGCCTAGTCCATTTTCCTAAGAACTCTGCATAATACTTGTTATTGGGATGTCTTCTTGTGAACTTTTAAATCTTTGATGTCTATTAAGGCCGAGGGACAATTTAGGTGTTTCCTGTAGAACTGAAGATTTGTTCTTAACTCTTTAAGTCCCAATCGACTTTATAAAGGCTCAGGGGTTAGACGCGCTTGGCCCAATCGACTTTAAAAAGCCTTTAGTATATGTGCCTCTGTTTGAGACTGTTTCTAATTATAACTACCCACAAAGTCATTTCCGACTGCAAGTACATTCTTTTAAATACTGCACGTGTTTAAGAGTGAACGTGTTTCTGTTTTGAGATATTTATTTTAGATTTTTAAAGCGATTTTTTTAAGCGCATATCCTCCATTTTACCTCGAATAACTAATCATTTTTTTTAAGCGCATATCCTCCATTTTACCTTGAATAACTAATCATTTTTCAATGAAAGCTTTTATACTTGTAGCACAAGAGTAAAGTACATCCAATTACCTTCAGTTTCATATACAACAACAAAGTTATTTATGCATATGAACATTTTAAAAAATTATTTCCAAACAACAACAATAAAAATGCACTGGGGTGGCCATTTTTGCTTGGGCCAAACCCACTTTTTTGCTTGGGACTGAAAGAGTTAAAAAACCCTGCTTTACATCTGTTTTTGTCATAAATTAAATAGTTTCTTTTATTCATTCGGTTAATTCTTTAACTCCCTTGAATCATAGATAACACACTTTCCTCATTGTCCTAGTCTGCTACCATCTTTTCCACCACACTTCAGATATATCTTCCATTCTTCCTTTCCTTCAGCATCTTTTTTGTGTTCCTGAACTTTTCTTGTTCCCTTTCCCTTTGTCAATATCTTTCAGCTGCGAGGGGAGCACAGGTCTTCAACTAAAGTACACCCAAGCTTTCCTGTCCAGCATCATCCACTCAGGGTCTTTCCATGTCTTTATCTCATTTACCAGTCCATTTTGTGTTATTGATTAATGAATTACACTCTAGATCAGTTTCCACAATCAGTGGTCCATGCACCTCCACATTGTTTTGAATTATTTTATATTCTATGGGCTTGTGTTTGATTCTGCTCTTAAGAGCTTTATTTCAAACTGACTTTTGCTGCCCAGTGGAAAGATGTCAACAACAGAATTGATTAATAGTACTGCAGACAGGAAGTTGTGGAGAGACATGATCACCCACGCCAATAGGTATGGTACTTGAAGAAGATAATGAAAAATATATTAAATGTATATGTGTGAAGGACATCACATTTAACCTTTTTTTTTAGTGATATTATTTAGGACATAATTTGCTCTTTGTTTTGTTTTCAGAGCTTTATTTCTTCAAAGAAGAAGCAGAGAGCTGCTGGACAATGATGAGCTTCAGGTTGGGGTTATGTTCATTGTGTCACCTTATACTGTTATGCTTAGACATTAGCTCTTCATTTTCTTATGTTAAAAATATTATAGATTGTGCTTTGTTTCAGTACACATTTTCTTGAGGCTTTATTTAGTATACTCAAGATTCTAACCAGATTCTGAAGTTGGTTCCCTTGCCCAAATTAGTGTGCGGATTGTCCTTTACCAACAAGATGGCTAATTTTAAACAGTATTGGAAAAATTAGATGCATGTTTATATCCAGGAAATTTTTATGGCATTTTCCTTTAGCATTGCAAGCCAGAAAAAAAAGTTTGAGTTTTTCTTTTTAAATTGAATGCCCAAAAGATATTAGGCTAGGCCTCAAGGGGCCATCAAGATGTAACAATTTTTGGTTAAATAAAACACTGCTTTCTGATGTGGCTGCTGTTACTGTAGGTTTTGAGGTGCCGTGTGGCTATCTATTTAACAAAGATAAGACTATTTTTATTTTGTTAGGTTCTTGTTATAGTGTAGTATTTGATAATTTGAAATAGTTCTTTCTGCTTAAAAAAAATTAGTTTAAAAAAAATGCCTAATATTTTGTTGTTGAATAAAATTACTCCTGATTTGTATTTGCTTTAAATGGTTACCGAGGAATGTCATTAAGTAGAGTGGATGCACAATGTTTTTTCTATGCCTAAGTGAAAAAAATATTCAGTTATCTACTCATTCCTTAACAGAGTTGGCATAAGTCCAGGAAATGAAATATTTCTTTATATATTTGATGTCTTTCTCACATTTATTTGAAAATATATAATTTTACACTGTCTCTAGTTAGCCATCTGACATCTGGGAGGTTTTGCAGCATCAAATAAACACAGTTATGAAAATTATTTGTGAAACCTGGCAAAAATGTGACCATTTGCCACTGTTAGTTTTTGTGTAAACCATCGTCATCATCATCCTTTGGAGATCATAAGCCTTTAGTCAGTTAATGCTAAGCCTTGGGAGCCGCGCTGGTGTAATGGCTATGGCATTGTACTGGCGACCAGGTTTTCATGGTTCAAACCCGGAAGTCAGCGTTTGAAGGAATGTTTACGACCGGAAATTTGACTGGATAACCTGAACGGCTCCTGCACATAAATCCTGTGTGGATGGGAAGGAGCAAAGCTCCTGACCGGGTTGGAAGGAAAGTCCACTGACCCCCCAGCCTCGCAATGACATGTCATTGGGCCAAAAAGAGCTGGAAAGCTCGAGTGCCGCTGGTTAGGAAAAAAAAAAAAAAAAAATGCTAAGCCTTTCTGTCCTATGCCATTCATTTGTGGCTTCTTTATCCATTTAATGTCTCCAGTTCTCTTTGCCATAAGTTTTTGGATCTCCTTGTACATTTCATCTTGGAAATTCTAGAACAAGGACTAGCTAGTAATGTTATCTGCTGGTTTCCTCAATATGTATCCTGTCCAATGTCAGTTCTATTTTATCACTTCCTGTTTCACTGGTATTTTCCATCAGTTCCACACTGGCATCTTGTCACACCATTTTTAATCCTTCTGATCTGATTTATGAAAGTCTGTAACTACTTGACTGACGGATTTGTTGTTCCATGTGTTTCAGAGCCATTCAATAGGACGACCTTGCGATTCTTATTTTGTGGTGAACTTAATTTCTTTTGATTTCCGTATATTTCCCAGTTTAGTGAAAGCCCCTCTTGCCTTCTTATTTTAATGTGACTGTCCACTCCTTCGACCTTGTTTAGTTGGCTGCTGTAATAATATGTATGAAACTGCATCTTGTAGAGGTGTTTCCCAAGTGCAGCCTTGATATTGTCAAATTTATTCCTTATAATTTATTTTTCTTCCAGTTTTATCAATTTGTCTTTTATCTGGTTATGAGATAGAAGGGCAGCATCATCAGCAAAATATAGATCATCTAGCTGTAATATCAGAGTGCACTGAATTCAATTTCTGGTGGTTTATGTTGTTTTAAAATCCAATCTTTAGCCTGGGACAAGAGAAATGGTGATAAGGCTTGTGTACCTCACATGAGATCTTATCTTAAATCAGGGTTTCTGAACCTTTTTATGTCATGGACCCTTTTGATTGTCTGATGAAGGCTATAGACAAAATATAATACAAAACTTTACATTTTAAATTTTATTTTATGTACATGGACTCACTAGAATCAATTCACATAGGTTAAAAAACCCTGTCTTAAAGGATTCTATAAGTTGTCCTTCATGGAGAACTCTGCATTTCATGTATTAATGTTTTTCTTAATTTGAATTTGATATTAATGTATTTTTATTTATTAGAAACTGTGGTTCTTGTTGGATAAACACCACACACCCCCACTCCATGGAGATGAACAAATGATTAACTATGAAGATTTTCTTAAAGTGCAGGAAGAGGCCGGGTACAAGTGCAAGTAAGTCACCAAAGCATGGAAGGGATTCACTTCATAGAAAACTATAATTAACTCCGCCTAGGCCAGTCCCAAGCCCGGCTGAAAAAGGAAGATGGAGGCCATAAGGAGGCAGCCCCTCCACCATGCAAAGGCACAACAGGCCAATCACCTGTTTGCTTTAAAACATGATTACGCGAACTATGAGGGGCGTTCAGAAAGTAATGCACCACATCGCTTTTCTCAGCTAATAATGAAGATAGAAGCATGAAATTTTGCACACTTCAAACATGGCATGTGCCAATTCTTCTTCTTCTTCTTCTTCTTTGATCCATAACCGCTGTGACAACTTGCCCAATCTTCTCTTCATTTTTTTTATTATTTACGGACATCGTTTTTTTTCTCATCCTCAATGCATGATCGCAAAGTCCCGGGAAGTGTCACTTGCGGAAATTCTCCTAGCATTCAGTATTTCCTCCTCGCTATTTTTAGATACGACGTCATTGTTGACCAATGACCTCGGTAGCTAGGAACCTGTTTTAATTTAAGACTGCTTAAGCTGATAAAACCAGTTTATGCCACTTTAGGAAGACCCCACGTGACTTTTAACGCTATTGATTGGAGCGTTTATTTGACGCTAATGTCACATGATGCACGCTATGGATCACGTGTCCAAGCGGAAATGACCCGCTAAAAGGCGGCAACACAAGCAATCTTCACTTGCCCGGAACCCTTGAGACAGCTAGGTCTAACCCAATTATCGGCGAATTCTCGCATTAAAAGCACTGAAGCCACGTGTCTAATTGCGGGTTAGCGTCCATCTTTGAGTAGTCTATGGTGGAGCCTTGCACGACAGTCCAATCTCAGCGCAGAATACGGAGTCGAGCACAGAGAAGGCAAATCCGAACCATTCAAGACCTACCGGGGCAACGTCAGGAGACCGGAGAACTAACCACACTTCACTATCAGCCGGGGGCTGAAAAGCTAAGTCCACGACAAAGGAAACTCACCTAATCAATGCCACAAAGTTTAGTCATCCATGATGAAAAACACGTGAATTGTGAGACACATAATACATACAGCAGACACTAATTCCATCGACAATACTATCATTCACCATCTATTCACTTTATTGCAATAAACCAATTGGGTGTATATACTGTACCCCACGCTTTGTTCCTTCCATTAGATGTTGAATATTGTCTATGTTTATCTTCCTTTATAAGGGAGGGGGGGCTCGTAAAATATAATATAATTTAAAGAATAATAATAATAGATAACTGAGAAGGGGACGACGGTAGCGAGAGACCAAATATCTCCTTACAATCTTTTCCAGACCTGTCGAGTTAGGAGAATTTACCCTCTTCGTCACCCTTTGGAAGTGGGAAAACCCAGCAGGGATTCCTTGAGCCAAATCTTCCACATCAGATCTATTATTTCCTCTAAATAATTCTCTTATCCTTTAAACGCTACGTGACACTGGTGTCTCGGTCCGGGATTTGAACTTATGTATTTTATCATACCTCTGGGATAGTATCATCCATTCAGTCATTACAGTATACCATTTTAACACATGTATTTTCACACAGTGAGCTCTAGAAAGACAGAAAACATTTTTTCTAGAAATTCAGGCATTGATTGGTGAATCCCTTTATATATGTTGTGTTTAATTAAGTTAGTTCTTGATTTTGTATTTCATTGAATTACAGACCTTAAGTCTCCATAACTGTAGTAATTTCATTCTACAGCAGTCGGATAAATAATTAGTATTTACTTGTTGCTAGAAATACTATTGGAAGGTAGCACTAGCTTACTCAGTGTGGACTTTAACTGCAAAAGATGGCTGAAATAGTTAAGCTTAAGGCAGCACTAGGGGAGGCCGGTCGAGATCTAGGTTATAGTGGGGTGGACCTTGCAAATTATGTCAGTGTCGAGACTGATAAGTATTACGCTCGAGAAACAGCGAAAGCTGAAAGAGAAGAGCGAATAAAGTTAGCAGAAATAGATGAGAGGATAAAAGCTGTAGACGCTAGAGAAAGAAGCGAGAGAGATGAACGCGAGCATGCATTGAAGATGAAGCAGTTAGAGATGCAGGGACAAGCTCAAAGAGTTGAACCAGTAGCCGGTGCGACCGCATCTACCTCCTCAGGCAACCTATCGCCACGGTCAGATGATATGCCTTCCTTGCACGCAGGGGGCACCGGACCTTTGCCATCCTCACTCATGTCAACTTTGGGACCTTTGACGTTTCCATTTGAAGCTTTCTCGGAACAAGCCGACTCGATCGATAGGTATCTCGACAAATTTGAGAAGTTTGCCACCACGTTTGGTTTGGAGAAGAGCAAATGGAACCTGAAACTGTCGCAAGGGCTTAGAGGAACTGCTTATGACGTGTATAGCAAGCTTCCTCCAGGTTTACAGGATGACTACGACTCTTTGAAAAAGGCACTATTGGTTCGTTATGAGCTACATGCTGACGCCTATAGGAAGAGGTTCCGTAACTCTAGGAGGGAAGTCGGAGAGAACTTTGCTCAGTTTGCTGCGAGACTGGATTCCTACGTGGAGAAGTGGGGTGCCCTAGGGAATTTTACTCATGATTGGGAAGGCCTGAAGGAAATGGTCATGATCGAACAACTGAAGGACACCATGACTTCCGACATGAGAAGATTCCTGACAGAGAATGGGGCCAGCACTTTAGAATCCATAGTCCAGTTAGCGGAACGATATCAGGCAGCACTATCAGAGAATCCACCACCCAGACGGAAACAACCAGATTACGTACCTAGACAGACAGCTCAGTCACACATGGACCCCCAAGTGAAACCACCGTATACTAACTTCAAAAAGCATGACAAGCCAGACTACAAGACTACTCAGAGATCTAATTTCCAGCAGCAGAGGCAAGGGGAAAAATGGTGTAAGCACTGTAGAACCATCACCCACAATACGCAGGAGTGCAACCGGAAAAACCCACCTCATCATGCTGCCTGCTTACGTAAAAGTGCCGCAAGGGGAAATGGACCGGAAGAACCTCTGGACAAACCCCGACATCCCCCGGTCGTTGAGACAGTCCTCGTAAATGACCAAGAGGTGACCTGCCTTTATGATACAGGCCTTGCATTCGACGCAGTTGTCTGTGCATCCCTAGTCAAGCCTGACCAGATGACAGAAGACACTATAGAAATACAAGGACCTACTAAAAGTGCAGCACCTATGCGTTTGGCCATAGCCAAGATTAAGGTCAAATCAAAATATGTGACTGGGGAAATCCGTGCAGCGATCTTGGACGACCCTATTTATCCCTTGATCTTAGGGTGTAGGTATGTGTTCTTGGGAGAACCCATTCACCCTCTGGTTGTGGCGGCTGTCACCACTAGAGGACAGGCCAAACGGAATACGGAGTTGGAATCCCCACCCAACATCCTTCCTGAGGAATTAAAAAAGGCACAAACGGAGGATCAATCTCTAGCACCCTGCTACAAAAAACTACCGAGAGCGCACACTCCTCTCCAAAAGGGAGACTTCTACAAGAAAAATGGGCTGTTGCATCGGAAAGCAGGAAATGGAGGACAGGAACATGGGCAACTTGTGGTTCCATCAGCATACCGAGCCCAGGTCCTAGAAATGGGCCATGCCCTTCCGTTTAGTGGCCACATGGGCATAAGTGCCACGATTCAGCGTATTTCATGTCATTATTATTGGCCAGGTATCAACGCCGATATCCAGAGATATGTGAAATCATGCCCGCAGTGCCAGAGGACAGCGCCGAAACACTGGACGGCCCCAGCCACTCTGGGAGAAATGCCAATCTTGGGCACACCCTTCGAACGAGTAGCGGTGGATATTGTGGGTCCACTTACTCGTAGCAAAAAGAGAAACAGTTATATACTCACGTTAGTGGATTGTTGCTCCATGTGGGCAGAGGCAATTGCTATGCCCGCCTGTGATTCTAAGCATGTTGCTGAGGCTCTGCTCACCATATTTACTCGGCTAGGGTTTCCGTCACAGATCCTGACAGATAATGGTTCCCAATTCCGAGGAAAACTCACCGAGGAAGTGTTTAGGATATTTCAGGCCCGACATATCCACACCTCTCCCTACCACCCCCAGGCAAATGGCCAGGTGGAGCGGTTTAACGGGACCCTTATTTCCATCCTTCGGAAACTTGCGCAGGAAAAACCAGAGAGCTGGGATCAATACTTACCCGCAGCACTATTTGCTTACCGCGAAGTACCCCACAATTCTACTGGGATGCCTCCTGCCACATTGCTGTTTGGTAGACCTATAAAAGGACCTTTAGAGGCACTGTTACGTACTTGGACAGATGATAAAGCTGATGAGACGGTCACCTCTGCATCCCAATACGTGAAGGAGTTGACCCAACGCCTTAAAACAGGATGGGAACTGGCAAAGGAAAATGTACGCCGTGCCCGTCGTAAACATGCGCGTTACTACAACCGCACTGCGAAGGATAGGGAGCTAGAAGTAGGAGAACAGGTATTATTACTCCTGCCCAGTAGCAATAATAAATTGCAAATCGGGTGGAGAGGTCCATATAAAATTGTTGAGAAAATGTCGCGCACCAATTACAAGATTGCCATAAAGGGGAAGCAGAAAATTTACCACATAAACCTGCTGAAGCGATATTATGAAAGACCAGGTGCAGAACCAGCACATTTCCTGACACTGGCTATTGCGACGGAAACTGAGGCAGAACCCCTGACCTCCTGTGAATACCCTCTTCGTCAGTGCGAAACTCATCAAGATGTTCAGATTAGTTCAACTTTAACGGAGGATCAGCAGGCACGGGTTCAACAGTTGTTGAGAAAACACACTAGTACACTCACGGATAAACCTGGCATGACCAACCTGATAGAATTTGATATGAAGCTAACAGACCTCGCCCCGGTACGAGTTAAGAACTATCCTGTTCCTTATGCTAAAGCAAAGGCATTGAGTGAGGAAATCGAGTACCTGCTTAAGGAAAATATTATCTCAAAATCAGAGTCGCCTTATAGTGCGAGTGTAGTGTTGCTTAGAAAATCCACAGGAGAACATCGCCTCTGCATAGACTACCGAAGGCTCAACGCTGTAACGGAATTTCAAGCGGAGCCCTTACCGGATCAGAATCAGCTTTTCACCAAGCTGAGTAGAGCACGATACTTTTCGAAGATAGACCTTAGCAAAGGGTACTACCAGATCCCGGTAAAAGAGGAAATTCGACATATGTTAGCATTTAGTACTTCTGAAGGCCATTACGAGTTTAATGTATTGCCATTTGGGCTAAGCAACGCCCCAAGCGTCTTTACTCGTATGATGAGGAAGCTACTGGAACCCCTGAACCACCCTGGGATAAGTAATTTCATGGACGACATACTTATTGCCACGAACACCTTTGAGGAGCACCTGGACGCAGTTTCCCTACTCTTCGAAAGACTTAGAGAAACAGGACTCACCGCTCGCCCTACAAAATGTCAAATTGCCTGCGAGCAACTAGAATTCCTGGGACACACTATCTCGCATGGATGCATGTTCCCAGATGCGCGTAATATTGAGAAGTTACAGCGGGCCCCACGACCCCAGACTAAAAAGGATGTAAGGTCATTTGTGTCTCTATGTGGCTTCTACCAGAGATATATTAAAGATTTTAATACCCTGAGTGCGCCATTGACCGCATTAACCAAGAATGGGAACCCGGACAAAGTAACCTGGACAGCGGAGTGCGAAAATGCCTACACGCTGCTGAAGGAGAAACTCACAGCTAGGCCAATTCTGCGACTGCCTGACTTAACTCTGAACTTTACGCTGCGAACAGATGCTAGCAATATAGGGATAGGAGCCACTCTCCTGCAGCCTAGTGATAGACCTTCTGCAACTCTATTCCCCATCGCATATGCTAGTAGGAAATTGAACCCTGCTGAACAGAACTACTCTACCATCGAACGAGAATGTCTGTCGCTAATATGGGCTGTGCAGAAGTTTCAACCATATTTATACGGGAAAAAGTTCACGGTGCAGTGTGATCACCAACCGTTGATATTTCTTGCAGCGTCGAAGAACCTTAATGCCCGGCTTATGAGATGGTCACTCCTGTTGCAGCCATATTCCTTTCACATAGAATACATACCTGGGAAGAACAACGTAGGGGCAGATTTTTTGAGCAGACATCCGGACGCAACCGAGGAGATATGAGAAACTGGAAAAGAAGAGGAAGACAGGACAAGAGGAGTTGGACGGAACGTCAAACTTGAGGAGGGGCTTGTGTGACAACTTGCCCAATCTTCTCTTCATTTTTTTTATTATTTACGGACATCGTTTTTTTTCTCATCCTCAATGCATGATCGCAAAGTCCCGGGAAGTGTCACTTGCGGAAATTCTCCTAGCATTCAGTATTTCCTCCTCGCTATTTTTAGATACGACGTCATTGTTGACCAATGACCTCGGTAGCTAGGAACCTGTTTTAATTTAAGACTGCTTAAGCTGATAAAACCAGTTTATGCCACTTTAGGAAGACCCCACGTGACTTTTAACGCTATTGATTGGAGCGTTTATTTGACGCTAATGTCACATGATGCACGCTATGGATCACGTGTCCAAGCGGAAATGTCCCGCTAAAAGTGCGGCAACACAAGCAATCTTCACTTGCCCGGAACCCTTGAGACAGCTAGGTCTAACCCAATTATCGGCGAATTCTCGCATTAAAAGCACTGAAGCCACGTGTCTAATTGCGGGTTAGCGTCCATCTTTGAGTAGTCTATGGTGGAGCCTTGCACGACAGTCCAATCTCAGCGCAGAATACGGAGTCGAGCACAGAGAAGGCAAATCCGAACCATTCAAGACCTACCGGGGCAACGTCAGGAGACCGGAGAACTAACCACACTTCACTATCAGCCGGGGGCTGAAAAGCTAAGTCCACGACAAAGGAAACTCACCTAATCAATGCCACAAAGTTTAGTCATCCATGATGAAAAACACGTGAATTGTGAGACACATAATACATACAGCAGACACTAATTCCATCGACAATACTATCATTCACCATCTATTCACTTTATTGCAATAAACCAATTGGGTGTATATACTGTACCCCACGCTTTGTTCCTTCCATTAGATGTTGAATATTGTCTATGTTTATCTTCCTTTATAAGGGAGGGGGGGCTCGTAAAATATAATATAATTTAAAGAATAATAATAATAGATAACTGAGAAGGGGACGACGGTAGCGAGAGACCAAATATCTCCTTACAATCTTTTCCAGACCTGTCGAGTTAGGAGAATTTACCCTCTTCGTCACCCTTTGGAAGTGGGAAAACCCAGCAGGGATTCCTTGAGCCAAATCTTCCACATCAGATCTATTATTTCCTCTAAATAATTCTCTTATCCTTTAAACGCTACGTGACAACCGCCAACCGTCAAAGCAGTCAGCGGCCATCACGCCTGGTGGCGTCTTGTAGGGCAGCAACAAATTGATTCCACTTTGCTCGGTCGGCGGCCATCCTTCGTACAGTGCCCCAACTGTGGTTCATTCTTTGCATCTCAGCTTCCACAGTTCTCCGCCAAGTTGTTTTTGGTCGGCCTCTCTTTCGCTTTCCCTCGGGGGTCCATAGCATAGCTGTTCTTGCGATGGTATCAGGGTCCCTTCTGAGGACATGGCCAACCCAACTCCAGCGTCTGCCAGCTATGATGGTGTGCATGTCCTCCTGGTTACTCCGAATAAGTAGTTCTTGGTTGCTGATGGTGTTTGGCCAAAAGATTCGGAGAATTTTCCTTAGGCAGATTGTGTGGAAGGAGGACAGTTTCGACATTTCCTTCTCTGTTACTCTCCAACATTCCGCACCATAGAGAAGCACAGAAAGTACGCAGCTCTCATACAGTCTTAATTTGGTGTTTGTGCTGTACTGGGAAGACTTCCAAATGTTGTTGAGAATAGCAAAGGCTGTTCTCGCTTTATTCATTCTGTTGTTAATGTCCTTGCTTGTTCCGCCGTCAGGTGTTACTATGCTTCCTAGGTAAGTAAATGTGTCTGTCTGTTCTAACTTCTGGTTCCTTACTGTTATTGGCTCAGGATTGCCCACATTTAGTGTCATGACCTCTGTCTTCTTCAGATTGATGTTCAGGCCAACCTGCTGGCCATACTTATTCAGTCTATCAGTTTTGTCTTGAATGTGTTGGTGTGAATGCGCGAGCAGTGCAATGTCATCTGCATATTCCAAATCTTCCAGTGTAGAAAACGTTGTCCATCTAATTCCTCTTGGACTGCCCTCTGTTGTCTGGCGCATCACCCAATCTATGACTGTCAAAAATAATGTTGTTGATAAGGGGCATCCCTGTCGTACTCCTGTTTTCACTTCGAAAGTTACATTACTCGATCCAACACTGCACGTAAAGTTAGAATAGAGGCTTTTTATAATGGAAACAATGCGGCTGGGAATTCCATAAGCCCTCAGAATTTTCCATAGGCTGTCCCTGTGTATGCTGTCGAAAGCCTTTTCAAAATCAACAAAGTTAATGTACAGCTGTCTCTGCCATTCTGAGCACTGCTCTATAATGTTCCTGAGGGCAAATATATGATCTGCACATCTTCTGTTCTTTCTGAAGCCCGCTTGTTCTTTCCTCAGTTTATGGTCAACTGCTTTTGAAATTCTCTGGATGATTATCCTGCCTAGTATTTTGCTGGGAACTGAGAGGAGGGTAATTCCTCTCCAGTTGTTGCAGTCTGCAAGGTCGCCCTTCTTGGGCAATTTGACAATTGTTCCTTTACTCCACTCTGTTGGTGTTGTCTCAGTTTCCCAGACTTGTGCAAATAGTGGTTCTAATAGTTCTGCTGCTAGTTCAGGGTCTGTCTTGAATAGCTCAGCATTCAGATTGTCGTGACCAGGCGCTTTTCCATTTTTTAGCCCTTTGATAGCTGTGATAATTTCTTCTTTTCGTGGAATGTCTGTATTTACGTCTAAGTCACTTTCAGCCTCAGGAACATTCAGCTGAGTCTCTGGTGGTTCCTTATTCAGTGTTTCTCTGAAGTGCTCTGCCCACCTTGTTTCCTGCCCCTGTGCTGTGGTGATGAGATTTCCTTGCTTGTCTCTTACTAACGTTATGTTGTTTGCACCTCGTTTTCCACTGATAGCTTTAGTTATTTTATAAACTGTGCTTTGTTCATTTCTCAGTGCTGCCTCTTCTGCCTGTCTTGCAAGGTCATCCAGAAATGTCCTTTTGTTAGCACGGGTTTGACGTTTTACTTCCTTGTCCAGCTGACTGTACTGTTCACTATATATTGCCTTTAACCTGGGAGACTTAGCTTCTGTTTTCTTCCTTTTCATTTCCTTTCTCTTCGCTATGGTGTTTAGCGTTTCTGGTGTTATCCAGTCTTGGCTCTTTCTTTCCTGGAATCCCAAGCATGACTTGCTGCTTTCTTTATATATTGTTGAGATGGTGTTGAATTTCTGGTCCACATCGTCGGTCTCTGTTCTTTCCTGGCTTTTGGTAATCAGATATCGTCTCTTTACGTCGACCACAAACGCTTTTCTGGTGAGGGGGTCCTTAAGTTTCGTGATGTTGTATCTTTTCTGTTTGACTGCAACTGGTCCAGCAGCTCTGAGTTTCACCTTCAGTCTTGCTACTACTAGGTGATGATCACTTCCCACATCTGCGCCTCTTCTTACTTTCACGTCTTGTAGTGCATGTCTCCATCTGCCATTGATCATTATGTGATCTATCTGGTTTTTGTCTCGTCCGTTTGGTGATTCCCATGTTAACTTGTGCACTTCTTTGTGTTGAAAAAGTGTTCCTCCGATGACCAGGTTGTTAATACTGCAGAAGCTTATTAATTTGTCCCCATTCTCATTTACTGTTCCACTGCCGCATTTCCCCATTACTCTTTCGTTATAATTATTGTGTGTTCCAACTTTCGCATTTAGGTCTCCCATTACTATAATAAGATCGTACCTGGGTACAGTTTCCATTTCCTTTTGTACCTGTTGATAGAACTCGTCCTTGATCTCTTCGTCGCTGTCATTTGTTGGTGCATAACATTGTATAATTGTGGTGTTGGTGAATCTCCCTCTCAGTCTTGCTCTTATTAGTCTGTTGTTAATGGGTTTCCATTCCAGTAGAGACCTTTCCATTCCTTTCTTAAGGATAATGGCTACACCTTCGTTGTGCTGACCGTCCTCTCTACCAGAATAAAGTACTGTTTCCCCTGTAGCTGTTTTTATTCTCCCCATCCCTGTCCATCTGCTCTCGCTTATTCCCAGGATATGTAGTTTGTAATTCCTCATCTCTGCTGTAATCTGTCTCAGCTTTCCTGCCTCGTTCATAGTTCTGACATTCCAAAAACCAATTCTGGTTTCGTGTTTTGCGGTCTGGGCATCCGTTTTCATGCCAGTGGCTTCCTTTCGGCTTTCACCACTGTCAGTCATACGAGCCTGAGACTCCGGATGTCCGTCCCGCATCAAAGTATTTCCATTTATTGCTGTTTCCGTAACGTGTGTGATTTTTTACACAGACAGGGGTGTCGGCCCTGTGCTAAAACCCCCAACCTGAAGGACCAGGGTACCAGCTTTTGTCTGACCCCTACCCACGCAGACCAGTCCAGCATGGTTGAACCTACCAGGAGTAAAACTCCCACTGGCATAGCTCTGGGGATTGTCAGGGTACACAAGCTGCCATACCGCTACAAGGTATAGGTACCATTGATGGCAGATGTGCCAATTGTGTCAATTGTGTGCACTAAATTGCACCGCAACCGGCCAAATAATATGGCTGCCCTAAACCGTTGAAACAGAGCGTGTTAGCAACTTGCGTTATAAGCAGCGAATTGTGATAGAATTTCTCGTTGCAGAGAAGGAAACTGTTGTGAACATTCACAAGCGTCTATGTGATGTGTAGGAGCCGCGGTAGCATAGTGGTTAGTGCACTGGCTTCCTAGCGCAGTGGTCTATGGTTCGATCCCCAGATGAGGCGGAAAATTTTTAGGCCACAAACGGCTCCTGGGTTGACCCAGCCCCAAATGGGTACCAGAGCTACTCTGGGAAGGTTAAGGCGGCCGGCGTGATGCCGGCCACATCACCCCTCGTGTGCCGACGGTCAAGATAATATGGGCCTAACACCATATTCCCAATATGCCTCAATGGGCGTGTAACGGGTTCCTTTACTTTTTTTTTATGTGATGTGTATGGAAGTTTTGCAGGCGACAGGAGTACAGTCAGTCGCTGGGTTCAAATAATCAGGAAGTGGAGATACGGAGCTGCTTGATCGGCCGCGCTGTGGACGTCCTGCCACAGCCACCAATGCAGAAATGTTGAAATGTGCTGAGGGCATTATTCTTACTGATAGGCGAAGCACTACTCAACAATTGGCCTTACAGCTGTCAGTCAGCATTGGTAGTGCAAATGCAGTTATAAAAACTCTCGGATTTTTTAAGGTTTGCGCAAGATGGGTTCCTCGAAGTCTCACAAATGACCACCGATTGCAAAGGAAAGCAATTTCTTCTGAATTGTTGGAGCATTTCAATGCTGATGGAGAGAACTTTTTGGCTAAGATCGTTACAGTTGACGAAACCTGGGCACATCATTTTGAACCTGAGACAAAAAGACAGTCAATGGAGTGGCATCATCCGCAATCAACACGAAGAAAGAAATTCAAGACAATTCCTTCAGCTGGAAAGGTCATGATCACTGTCTTTTGGGACATTGAAGGTGGGATTCTTGTGGATGTTATGCCAAGAAGAGAGACAATCAATTCGCAAGCTTACATTAAGACATTGAAAAAACTCAACGTTTTCGCAGAGTTCGGCCGCACAAGAATCCAGCAGACCTGCTTCTCCTTCACGACAATGCGCGACCTCACACAAGTCTGGCAACACAGGAAGCAATCACCAAATTGGGTTGAACTGTACTACCCCATCCACCCTATAGTCCCGATTTGGCACCCTCTGATTTTCATCTGTTTGGTCCTCTTAAAGATGCACTCCGTGGGACAAGGTTTGAAGATGAAGAAGGAGTGATTCATGCAGCGAAAAAATGGCTACATGATCAAGACAAAATCTGGTACGGGCTAGGAATACATGCACTTGTTTCGCACTGGCATAAAGCCGTACAAGTTGATGGGGATTATGTTGAATAATACCGATGTTTACATGACATATCCATGTATATTGTGTATAAATTTCATGTTTTTTGAATAAACAGCTCCTGAGAAAAACGATGTGGTGCATTACTTTCTGAACGCCCCTCGTACAAGAGAGAAAACCGGACTGATTCTAAAGGCGATGAACTGGAACGGACTACGACTTATGGAACTTGGAACACAAGAAGTATAAATGGGAAAGAAGAGGAGCTGGTGGAAGAGATAAGGAAAGCAAAATTAGAAATCCTGGCTATAATGGAAACAAAGAAAAAGGGACAAGGAGTCATGGATCTCGATGGCAACACGCTGCTCTACAGTGGTGTACCCACATCTGAAAGAGCTAAAGGGGGCGTGGGTTGCATTGTGGCCAAAAACCAGAAAGATAGTATCAAGGATGGAACTTTGTCTCGGAGCAAATTATGGTTGTAAAACTAAAAGAAGGAGAAACCATAGTCAACCTGGTCATAGTGTATGGGCCAAATGAGGATGAGAAAGCAGAGGTCAAGGAGGAATTCTTCGAGCTGCTTCAAAGGACAGTGGATGACAGCCTAGATGAAATTATCATGCTCAGAGATTGTCGTGAAATATTCTAATCCACATATATAAATTATCAGGTAAATATAAAGCCTAACAAATAAATTCTAATAAAGAAAAGAGCAATGGTAAAATAACAGTGCTGTCACAATAACTGTACTCGAAATCCCCCTTGTTTTATGCTTCGTCTGCAAATTGTAACGCTTTCACGTTGATAGTAAAAGCCTACTATATTATTACCCGCTTTCTTCAATGAAACGTGTGCTGTATTTCTTGGAAAAACATTTGAGATACGCAAGCTGAACAATGACCTAATTTTAATATTTCATTCATTCCATTTTATACACAGCGTAACTAAAAGACAGATAAAGCAGGATAGAGAGAAGGGAGAGGCAGAAAGCCGAACGCATGCAAAATTAAACACGCGTCTCGCTATTAATGCCACCCCAACAAGCGTAACGCGATACACAATTACTACTATCACGCGTGTAAGGCCACATGCACTAACTTTTTCGGACGGACAGTGATAAAAACACTAACCTTCCCAGAGTTAGGTTTTAAAATCACGAAAAACGCTTATTAGAAAAGATAACAATAGATGGGTTTACGTTTGAAAACATTACAGTACCCAGACAGCACATCTTCGAAACAGGAGGTAGAAGAAATTGCATATTTTGAACGCAGCCACTTAGCTCTTTTAAATTTGTATATTTGGGTTCCTTAGGGCTTGCTGACAAAGAATATGTAAAACGTTACGCAAATAGTCTAGGAATTAACAAGTTATAGCCAAAATAAAATGATGGTGCTGTCAGACAACACCCCAAAATCAGAATCGCTCAGTGGTAGATTTTTTAAACCTTACGTACGGAAATAGCCTACCATGTAAACTCCAAATTGATTGGAGCGCAACAAATATAAGACTAAACACGATTGGTCGGACTATAAATACTATCTTTGGTTGTTAGGGGAGACGTAGGAAGGTAAAATTTTTTCAAACACTTGTCGAAACGTGGCTCCATTGGCCAGACTCGCTGATATAATCACTTAGGAGCGTTAGTTCGAGACCACTAGTTCAAATAAGCTTGATAAAGCAACAGTGCGTTGAAGCCAGCTCATATTTTTGCTAAATAAAAGCCTGGAACATAAGCAGATGGGAATTTGTGCCAGAATTCATTGCTAGTCAACGTATCTGTGTTTATTCTATGAATTGTGGTAAGCTTGAAACATTCAGTATCTTTTAATGAAAATTGAATGTGAATTGTTAATTTATGCCTGTATATATGTGTAGTTCAGTAGCAAACATGATGTAAAGCCTATAATGCTCCAGCCTGAACAGAAGGTGTCGGAGGAAAGTAAAACGGCATGGAATGGCCAAACAGTACACTGACACCTAGATGATTGACTAGAAAGAAATAATGCTGGAAGTGCAGAGGCTTAGTAACCATTAAGGAGGTTAATACTGGTATAAAGTATTTCAGATGAAGCTGACAGTTGGCCTAACGCTCTGAACTCAATGTTTGTGGTGTATTGTGCTCAGTGTAGAACTAGATTATCAATTAGTTATGAAGTAGAAGGTACATCCTTCTTGTTTTCAGGGACCGTGGTCTTGATGGTATTGAGCAGCACCTGGTCAGAGCTTTGCTGAATCCAGAGTCGGACAGCATACTCCTTGGTCCATTTAGCTATCAGTGAGGTGTCTCCAGAGCCCAGGGGAGAAATCGAGCAGAGGAGTCTTTTCCTGCCGCCATCACGCAAGATAAGCTGATGTGGCCAGCTGAGCTCAAAATTATGTACCCCATCTTAAAATGACCTTGTAAAAATAACATTAAGAGGGGAATTAAATTGTTTTAATATCAGGAACTGAGAACATCTCCAATACTAGGTCCAATAAAGACAAACTATTGAAGTCATGATGACAAATACCAACAGAGCTTGAACAAAACAAAACCAGTATTACCTCATATTACTACTACACAACTAACACACATAGGATACTTTTAATAATATATGTCACTACAATATTCATATTGATAAATTCTGTACATATAACTTGTAATTAAAATTGATTGTGATTCCTGGTTCCCTTTGTATTTGAATCAGGACACATATCCATTCATGACAGCAATGAATACATATTGTTATTTGAAAAGTTATCAGTGACTCCTTTAAGATATCCTTGTAGAGTGTTTTATGTATGTGAGTGTCACAGTGTTGTCACGTGTAGTGGAATAAATTAAATTGTTTATCTGTCTGTTGTTGTTTTGACTTACACTTCATCATACACATACCCTAGACATATAACGTAGTCATCACACTATTCCAGAATAATTCTGACTGAGATATATATATATGTGGCAGCAAGTAAGGTTATCTATAATACACTACTCTTATTAGATATAGATACCTTCACAGCTGATCTCAGTCAGTACACTAAGTCCCCTATAAATATTTATAACATCCCACTTCACCACAGAGATTTCAATGCCAGAGTTAGAAATGACCATGCTAGATGGGGTGGAGTTATCAGAAGATATGGAGAAGATACTCTCAATGACAATGGAAAGTGACTCCTTAGATTCTGCAGTGAGCAGAATCTGATCATTACAAACACAAAGTTCCCACATAAGCGCATACATGCATACACTAGATGGGAACCAACAAAGAATGAGAAGTCAGTGATCGACTATGCCATTGTTAGGAGGAGCTCATTCAAATATGTCCAGGATGCTAGAGTCTGGAGGGGGCCAGCGATTGGAAGTGATCTCTATCTGCTTACAATCAAAAGAACAACTGAAAGAGTTGCTCAGCCTAGGAACTGCCCACCTTCACGCAAGAAACCAAGTAAACGAACGGGAAAAATGAGCATTAAGACTTACAAGCTGATAGAGCCAGAAATTAAGCAGATATCAGGGGCTTATTCAACAAAAGGAATTTCCTAGATGATTTTGCAAAACAGGCAGAAGAGGCAGCACTGAGAAATGAACAAAGCACAGTATACAAAATAACTAAATTCATCAGCGGAAAACAAGGTGCAAACAATATTACATTAGTAAGAGATAAGCAAGGAAATCTCATCAAGACAGCAGAGGGACAGGAAACAAGATGGGCAGAGCACTTCAGAGAAACTCTGAACAAGGAAATACCAGAGACACAATTGAATGTTCCTGAGGCTGAAAACGATCTAGATGTAAATACAGACATTCCACGAAAAGAAGAAATCATCACAGCAATCAAAGGGTTAAAGAACGGTAAAGCTCTGGGCCATGATAACTTAAATGCAGAGCTATTTAAGACAGACCCTGAGCTAGCAGCAGAACTATTAGAACCACTATTTGCACAAGTGTGGAAAACGGGGACAACACCATCAGAGTGGAACAAAGGAATAATTGTCAAATTGCCCAAGAAGGGAGATCTTTCAGACTGCAATAATTGGAGAGGAATCACTCTTCTCTCAGTTCCCAGCAAAATACTAGGCAGGATAATTATGCAGAGAATTTCAAAGGCAGTAGACTACAAACTGAGGAAAGAACAAGCAGGATTTAGAAAGAACAGAAGATGTGTAGACCATATATTCACTCTCAGGAACATTATAGAGCACTGCTGGCACATTCACATCAACACATCCAGGAAAAAACGGATAGACTTAATAAATTTAGCCAGCAGGTGGGCTTGAACATCAATTTAAAGAAGTCTGAGGTCATGACGCTCAATGTGAGCAACCCTGAGCCCATATCAGTAAGGAATCAGCAACTGGTACAGACAGATACCTTCACATACCTAGGAAGCATAGTAACACCAGACGGTGGGGCAGGCAAAGACATCAACATCAGAATGAATAAGGCAAGAACAGCCTTCTTTAGCCTAAATAACATCTGGAAGTCCTCCCAATACAGCACAAGCACAAAATTAAGATTATACCAGAGTTGCGTGCTTTCTGTGCTTCTCTATGGTGCTGAATGCTGGAGAGTCACAGAGAAGGAAATGTCAAAATTGTCCTCTTTTCACACAACATGCCTAAGAAAAATTCACCGAATCTTTTGGCCGAATACCATCACCAACCAAGATCTGCTTACTCGTAGCAAGCAAGAGGGCATGCATACCATCATAGCTGGCAGACGCTGGAGCTGGGTTGGTCATGTCCTCAGAAGAGACCCCGATGCCATCACAAGAACAGCTATGCTTTGGACCCCTGAAGGAAAGCGAAAGAGAGGCCGACCAAAAACAACTTGGCGGAGGACTGTGGAGGCTGAGATGCAAAGAATGAACCAGAGTTGGAGCACTGTACGAAGTATGGCCACCGACCGTGCAAAGTGGAATCAATTTGTTGTTGCCCTACAAGACGCCACTAGGCGTGATGGCCACTGACTGCTTTGACGGTCGGTGGTTAAGGATCGAAGAAGAAGAAGAAGGGGCTTATTGCTACGGCGGTGAGAAACACAGAAGAACAACCTGATGACTTGGAAACCCTGTGGCTTAAATTCAAGGACATCATAAAGACAGCTGCTGCAGAAGCATGCGGTGAAGTCCGACTTGGGAACAAGAGAAAGAAGACACCTTGGTGGACAGAGGAAGTCAAAGAGAAAATAAGAGAGAAGAAAATGGCATGGAAACAATACTTAGGAGCTAAAAACACAGCAGGACAAATGGAGAAATATAGAGAATATGTGATACTCAGAACAGAAACAAAGAACAAGGGGCTAGCAGCAAAACAGAAGTCCTGGGAAGAATTTGGAGAAAAGCTAGAAAAAGATGCGCAAGAAAACCAGAAATTGTTCTATAAGACCCTAAAGAACACGAGGAAGGAAAAACAATGCCCTCTCAAATTTATAAAGGACAAGCAAGGCAAATTGCTTACTGCCCTGAAGTTTCCAGCTCTTGATAAATTCAGAATAATCATCAATGAATTAACACCACACTCATCAATATAAGTCATACCTTTTCTTTTCAAATCAATATTTAATAATTTATTGCAGTTTTTCTTGTAGCTCAGGTGAAAAGATGCTAATTAAATTATGATACGTAAATCTTGCTTCATTTTGTGTGCATTCATAGCATTGATTGGCTGTCATAACATAGGTTTGTTGTATTTTATGATTTAGTATAGGTTTAGTGCTAAAGAGGAGCCGCGGTAACGCAGTGGTTAGTGCACTGGCTTCCTAGCTCGGTGGTCCATGGTTCGATCCCCAGTTGAGGTGGGATTTTTTTTAAGACCGCAAACGGCTCCGGGGTCGACCCAGCCTCATGAATTTGGTACCAGAACAACTCTGGGAAGGTTAAGGCGGCCGGCGTGATGCTGACCACATCACCCCTAGTGTACCAATGGTCAAGAAAATACGTGCCTAACACCGTATTCCCAATATGCCTCAAAAGGCGTGTAACGGGATCCTTAGTTCTAAAGACAGTTTGCTGTTTATCTGCTCCTACGTCAGATTCTTTGCATAATGGAGCCTTTGGCAGCTGGCAGGATTGACATTTTATTCATTCATATTTTCACTTCTCTATCAAAATTAGAATTCATGATCTTCTTTAATGTATCTCTCTATGCCCTCAAGTCAGATCTTATAGTCTTTAGCTCTTTCTTTACTTACTCAGGCTATAGTACATCAAAAATGACAGGTGAACCAGTTTCTTCTTTAATAAGAGCTATTGTTACGTCATGACTTTTAAAAGAAAAAAAATTATAAAGAGTTACTATTTTACTGAAGAAATACCCAAATCATATTTCAACTTCCGTATATCATCTATATTTACAAGCGAGATTAAAATAATTGTGAACCCACGCTATTCAGCTAGGACATATACCAGATTTAAAACTTGCTTCAGAAATTGAATTGAGTTCCAGTTTGTACAGTATTTGTGATCAGTTAAACGTTATAGTTTTGTTTTTGCAATCTGTACCTGACTTTTAAATATTCCTCTGCAATATATATTTTTTCAGACCATTTTTTCAAGCATCAGTCTTCTGTAAACTACTTCAAAACGATCCATTTGGTCGTATATCCATCATGCAGTTCTTCAATTATGTCATGCGAAAAGTGTGGCTGCACCAGACTCGTATTGGCTTGTCTCTTTATGATGTAGCTGGACAAGGTTATTTGAAGGAGTCGGTAAGTAGGTTCAACTATAATTCAGCTCAGCTGTTGATTGATATCATACATTTGCTAGGCTCTGTTATTAAACCAAGTAGTTGTTTTGAGCAAATATATCTCTACATTGTTTATTTCAGAGAAGTTTGGCAATATACATTTTTATTGTGTGTCGTTGTAGCAAATAGTAGGAATGTTAATGTACATGTTTATGACAACAGAAATGTTGCAAATGACACAAACTACACACATGAGAGTTTGGAAACAGGTTTTAAAATGGAATGGTAACAATAAAATTTGGCAATGTTTTACTGTTGAAATAAAATCAACACTTTGCAGTCAACATGAGTAAATGTTACAGATGCTTGTCTTGTCCCTGTTTCTGTCTGTGGATCTCAACCTGTCTTTACATATTCTGTTTCAGAAAACATCTTCATCTGTCTCGCTGTCTCAAACTCTCATCATCATCATCACCCTTCAACTTCCCAAGGAGCATAGACCTTCAGCAGACTTGTGCCAAGTCTTCATGTTCTGCACCATCAGCTCTAGGTCTTTCCTTTATTTTGGAGTCCACAGTTTGATAATATCTCAGCTAATTTGCAAATATTTGCTCACAGTTCCTTATCATATTCTCATTTGTTTCAGGATCTTGAAAATTACATTCTAGAGCTGATACCAACACTACCGCAGGTCTGTTTCTATTGTATTGTCATTTAATTTGTTTGAGTTAATGTTGAATGAAATAGTGAAATAAAGAGGTGTTGATGGTTAATTAAGTAACTTGTCAGTTTAGCATAAAATTATTTTACTTGGGTATTATTAAAGGTATAAATAATAAATGAAATTGTGTAATATTATTGCCCACTATGTTTATTTTGTATTATTGTTGACTGTACAATGTCATGCTTTTCTTCTCTTTTTTTATAACAGTTAAATGGGTTAGAGCGAACGTTTTATTCTTTCTACGTCTGCACTGCCGTACGAAAGTTTTTCTTCTTTCTTGACCCCTTGAGGAATGGGAGAATTCGAATTCAGGACATTCTTGCTTGCAGCTTTTTGGATGATTTACTGGAGGTTGGTTACTAAGCTGTGTTTATCAAATTTGCATAGAGTATAGAAATATTAACTAGGGATGTGATAGAATCGACTAGGGACATGCTGAAAGTGCAGTTGGAAAGCCACTTTTGTGTCTTAAAAATTATGCTACATGCCCCAATGTAAGTCCTTCAGTAGCTGAACAGGTGTAAAAAGTGCTTAATATACCATTACTAATGATTGTATTAGATTCATAACCACTTCATAAGCTGAAAAAAAAAACTAAAGATCCATTAGCATACTCCTTTACAGGTAAACTTGAAAGTCATAAGTATATCCAGTACCAGCATCAGGTTTTACAACCTGCATGCCTACAGTGGCCTTCAATATTTTCTTCTATAATGCTTCTACCACTCTATTTTTTGAGTAAGAGAAAAAAACCTTTTTGCCTTCACTTTACTAGTATCACTTGCAATAGAAGGAGGAACACTATGGGACCATTTTCATCACAACACTTCTTCAAACACTCAGATAGAATCTTGAATATACTTGGGGGAAAAAAAAAAAGCAGTGGTTAGCTTCAGTAAATATTGCTTTTACTAATTTGAAAGGAGCTTTATATTTTTTGGTAACTTAATCCTAAAATAACGTATACAAATGCTTTAGAAACCATGTACAGAATGTTCCAACAAGTAAGCATTACTACATTTACTACTGATACTGCATCATCTTCTTACAGTTCATTTTTCTTGGGAACAAAGCTTGAATGAATAGGAAGGGCCATCCTTATTTAAATTGTTAAGTTCCTCAAACCATTCAATAAAAACCTTGCTGTTATTGAGTCCATTCTTTAGTTATGTCTATATGCATCCACAAAACTGATTTATAATGAAGTACAGACCAGAGCTCAGGAATAAACCCAGAAGAGTATATAGAAGAGTATATACGACGACGTACAGAATATATATAAAGAATCCTACTGACACCTGTCAATTTCACTTGTTATATCATCATCATTTTCCTTTTTGCTTCTTATGGAGCATAGACCCACCACTACAGCTGGCCTCCCTTGTAGGAATCCTGTGGAAAACATTCCCATGCTCTTACAGTGATGGTTCCTGTATCAGTTTGTTTTACACGATGAGGTTGCCAGCCTCCTGCTCAGCCTCATTTTAGTTGCCTTGTACGACATGCCTGAGGTAGCAGTAGGCCTGTTCTTTCTTTGTCTCATAACAGACGTCTGGGAACACCCAACAGGGCACTTGTTATATGACATGATAACATTTTTGATGGTTCATCACCTTTCCTTTTTGTGGATGCAGCACTATCATATCTTTATTATTTAAATGGCTGGCTTAAATGATTTTGGTAGAACCATGCTTTATAATGAGCAAGCAAGCTAACAAAAGACAGTTTACAAGGATTGAACAGAAAATTGTATAGATAATAACAAATGAAACAGCCTTTTTTAAAAATCAATTCAGTGCATACCCTTGGTTTGTTATTCTCCAGTGTTCATAACTTACATTAATAATTTTAAATTACATCTGTAGAAAGTAGTCATATACTATACATTTTTGTGATTTATAGTATATAAATAAGGAATACTTCATTTTGGATTTGTTACCGTTATTTTTCACATTCTTGTATTTTAATGCAAGCTTCTTGTCCTGTCTTGGAAACTTACATGTTACATACTACAAATCTACGTATACTTTAAACCTCAACCCGCTAGTTTTTATTTGAAAAATTCAATACCATAAAAAATTTCTCATCCATGATTACTTGCCAGTTAAGAGATGAAGATCTGTCCAAAGAAATGCAGGAGTCCAACTGGTTCTCTGCACCATCGGCTCTCAGAGTTTATGGACAATATTTGAACCTTGATAAAGATAGAAACGGTATGCTCAGTAAGGAGGAGCTAGCGAGGTAGGTGGTTTGTTCTTACAGGGAGGCGAGACATAAACAGTTAAAGGAAAAAAAACAAGTTTTAGTGATTTACTTTTATTATTATTACCAAATGCAATATTTAAAAAAAATGAAAATAAATGTTCTATACATTCTGTTACATAAAATAAAGGTAGTTGGTCAGTTATGATTAATCAGTAATTTATCATATTATTCTTTTACTTGCTTTATGATTTTAGTCTATAACTGAATATTAGTTGTTTGGAATCGTCACTTTTGCCCAGTAAAATTCATCTTTGAATAAAATATACTTCGATAAGTTTAAACACCATTTTGTAAAGCTCACAAGAAAGTTGGTCAGTACTGGAGATGTGTTTAAAACTAAGGACTGGCCGAGCTAGTTGTTTGAAAAAAAAACATTAATTTAATCAGCACTGCCGTTCACCATCTGTAACGACAGTTGTGTGGCCCCCTCCAGTGATGACCTGAAATCTGAGGTACTACTTTCATACAACGGGTCTTCAAAACGCAAGAGAAGCAATCAGCTCGACCAAGGCGATCCAATAAATGTATTTGAACAATTGAACTTAACAAACATTTTCCATTAGGCACTACAGGCATCTAATTACCATACGTAAAGTTCATTGTCTGTTAATCCATGGCCCATGCCAATGAAACCATACTGTATGATACCGCCGGGTATGTATAAGTCAGTTCATTCACTTTAATACGTGCCAGTCCAAAGTATGCCCATATGTTTACGGTCACTATTTATATCTGGTGCATGAAAGTCCTTGTGTCAAAATCTGACATTTGACAACGAATACCTTAGACATTACACAGAAGACCACCTAGTCTTTACACGGCCTGACTAACTTCTATCCTGTGATGTAATATTTTTCTTAACACAACACATCTACATTATTACATAGAATCGCACAACGATAATTGAAGTAATGCCCCATCCGGTGAACCAAAATCCTTCAACCACTGTGCGCAGCTCTCAACAACGACATACTCGGTATTCACATTAATTTTTCTCTCCTTAAAATCCTTACTTTAATGAAGTTATTTCCATCTTATTTTACATTGTTTTAGTTCTTGTATATAAATGCAGAAGGGGCATTGCCGATCAAAATTTGACACATTAAAATGTACCAAGAAATGGAACTATTCAAGTTTCAGCTGTCTATGATGAGTGGTACATAGAGATTTTGAGCATCGGAGATTTGAAACCGAACAAATATACAATGCGATTTTGATCTTACATAAAAGTGGTTTAAAAGAGAAAATTTGGTCATTGTAACTGCATTTAAGTTAATAACACATTCTGAGCTTAAAGCAATGTACAATGTTGATTTAATAAAAGTCAGAGTGACTGTCATAAACAAAGTATATATTTTTTATATACCAAAATGCACATAGAATATTCAATAAGAAAGAACTGACTTTGTGAGTTTGACTCAAGAGGCAGAAAAAGAAAGTTGTAGGTTACTTAAAGTGTGAATTGTAGATAATATCATTGTTATAAAATGTTACCTTAACACATTAACTACCGAATTGAAAAAAACACTGTGGCCGAATTAAATTTTTTTCCCATTTTCATCCTGTAGGTGTTTGCACAAAGTAAGCTGTAGTTTTCGTAATTGTTTACAGATTTTTATGAATTACACGTCATTTTAAAGATAAATGAATTACTATTACAATAAACACCGGTTGTAACTCTAATAGAAGTTGTTGCTATTTAACGGCCCTCCGATGGCCGAGGGTTTGCAATATTTTCATAAAGAGTGGTGGATAATTTTGACAGAGAATTGATCCGCAGAGAAATGTGCAATATGTTTCACTATAATGAGGCAGTGACTTTAGGGAAATTGAAAATTTGGTTAAGAAAGAATAATGACTGATATTTCCAGATCTACGCTATGGAGGACTATTAGGAGTTTGGGATTCACTTTTAGAAAATATGTTGGTGGTAGAAACCTTATTTGTGAGAAGCCTCATATAGTTGCAATGAGAAGCAAATATTTACACGAGGTCAGAGAAATCAGAAGAGATTGTTATGATTTTGTGTATTTAGATGAAACTTGGATCAATGCGCACCAAAGTAATGAACAAGAATGGCAATCATCTGATGGGACAACTAAGAGACTAGTACCAAGCAGCAAAGGACAGCGCCTAATAATTGCACATGCAGGAAACAGCCATCATGGGCTTCTAAATAATACTGAACTCATATTTGTTTCAAAATCCACAGATAATAGGGATTATCATACAGAGATGAATGGCAAGATATTTCAAGATTGGATTGTGAATCATGTACTTCCTTCATTGGATAGACCGTCGTGTTTGATAATGGACAATGCTTCATATCACAACATTGTGGCACCAGAAGATAAAGTTCCTAATTCATCAAGTACTAAAGATGTAATAAAGATTTGGCTGACCAAAAACAACATTCCATTCAACGAAATGTCCCTGAAGCCTGAATTACTTGGAATTGTAAAAAAGACACAGCGTACAAAGATATTTCACATAGACAAGGCAATCCATGAACATGGTCACAGATGTTTAAGATTGCCTCATTACCATTCTCACTTAAACCCAATAGAATTAGTCTGGGCTAAAATTAAGGAACAGGTAACAACAGAAAATAGAACGTTCAAATTAAAAGATGTTGAAATACTTACAAAAGCTGCCATCTCCAATATAGCCAGGGATTATTGGAAGAAATGTGAGAACCATGTGTTACAAGAGGAAGAGGAATATTGGAAGAATGATGGTTTGTCCTTCATTCATCCGAGATTGATTATCAATTTCTCAGAGACATCTGATTATGATTCGGATGAAGTTTAATTTCTTTAAACATGACCTTACCTTTATTTACAAGCACATTAGAGGAGCAACGTTCCATTATGATATTTATGAACCGCAAAGAGGTGATACCTATTGTAATAATTAGATCAATGAAGGTCCAGTTTGGTAGTGTACTAAATATCAATGACAAACAATGTCACGAGTATCTCGCATGCAGATCATTTAAGAAATCATCTTCAACAGGTATTCATATGCAAACGTGATGGCCACATTATTGTAAAAGTAGACACGCCTATGCCTAATCAATTCACAGAATCTGTGACTGAAGTGGTAAAATTTCTTTTCTCGATACACAATAATTAGTATGCCAACAAAGATCAAAGGATTTCATTCGTTTATGGGAACTGGACAAGATGCACAGATGTAAAGTATATATTTGTTGAGTCTAACCAAATATAACATCGTATGCAAAAAATGGCATTAATACGTTCGACGGTTAATCAGATAATTACATTTGTTTGAGGGCAAAGCTAGTGAAACGTGCTGTAACATCTCTTCTGGGCAGTGATGTTGTGTCTTACACTTCTAAGAAACCAAAGAATTAAAGTGTTTTGAGACTCAGAGTGCATACAAGCATAACTAGTACACTATTCACACTTTTATATATGGATGTGATAGAAGCAAGAGAAATGTATACTATAGTTTTAAAAATATTAATTTGAATGTCTGTTTTAATACAGATTATATTTTTCACTTCTTATCATTGACAAAGCTATTTGTTGGGGTTGAAAAGCGGCATAGTTATGTGTAGGCTGATAAAATAAATTATAGTATTATTTTATTTATTTATTTAATGTGTTTTTCTTTTCTTCTTTTTTCTCTTTAAATCAGCACCAAAGTGTCTGCCGTTTAGAAGTTTGATTGTTATGACCTTAAATTGATTATACTTTAAAATTACTGAAGATTTAAGATTTTGAGCAGAATGTGGTTGATTATTGATAGGATTTAAAACTTTCTAGAGCTTTAGTTCATAGTTTGATGCAGCGCAAACGTCTCATGATACAGATTTATTTTCTTAAACAGTCATTTTTGCTAGCTTTGTGTTATGCATCAAGAAAAAGACACAATTCCATGGACATCAGTCAGTTTAGGCCAGTCTCATTACATGTAGAAGGAAATTTAGTCTCGGTGATGGCAAAAAGACTCGCCACATGCCTCCTTGAGAATAGGCGCATTGACATATCATCCAGATGGGTGGGAAGTATCCCAGGTACCTAGGGTGATAGTGCATGCCACAATGATATGAGAAGCAGTACAAAGAGCAAAATCCAAAAGAGCAGATTTCCATGGGATCTGGTTGACCTTAGCTAATTCATATGGATCAGTCACACACCAGATGTCGCAAACCCTTGAAATGTACCATATGCCACAAGAAATTGGAGCAATGCTGAAGCTGTATTTCACAGGGTTCTCAGTCAGATTTTCAACCGGAGAGTACACTACAAAATAGATCAACCTTCAAGTTGGAATTGCAGCAGGATGTACAATTTCCCCAGTACTGTTCATCTTGGCTATACAGGTAATTCTCACTGTGGGAAAAGGATTTGTGAGAGGTCAAAACTTTGATGGAGGGTGTCACATGCCACCATTTAAGGCATTCTTGGAATACACAACAGTTCTGACATCAGATGAATACCAGGCCCTGAGAATGTTAGCATGGCTTGGATCAACTAAGCAACTGGTGCAGAATGTGCTTCAGGCCTAAGAAATCTAAAAGCGAAGCCTTTTAAGCCGGAAAGGGGAGACATCCAAAGTCACAGTGATGGTATCAAACCAGAGAATCCCTGCCATCATTGAGGAACCTGTTGAATAATGGTGACAGCATGAGGATTTTTCATTCTGAAAGATTTGACATGCATCAAGCCCCGTTGAATACATCATAGAATTTGTATTCTTTGTCTCCTGGATTGTGCGATCCTCATCCTTTCTCTTTCTCTTGTTCGACGTAGTCTCACTTGACTTCATATGGCAGTGTTCTGAATAGTGTTTGTAATCCAGATGGTTTCTCAGTGATTTAGTCCCAGATGATTTAAGTGTTGCACCACCTTGACCTGTCATGACTGAACACAATTGCACTTTGTAATACAGTAACTTTTAATTGTTATAGCAAAGTAATTCCAAACTCAGCTTGTAGTATTGAAATGGTGGTTTGGTGCATGATGAAAAACGAATTGACACATTACTAGTAAACCTGGCAAAACAATAAACTTGTTTGTCAGTTAAATAAAACGAAGGTATGGTAGACTACATTAAAAAAAAAAACTGTAACAGTATATAGTGTAGTTAGTTTTCACTCTTCTTATAATGTAGACCTAAAAGTGAGCAGTATAAAAAGGGATGAAATATAACTCAGTCATGTATAGAATGAATATCGAAGCAGTGGATTATCTGGGTAGAATACAACTAGACTTGTAAGTAGTGTGTGAGTATTTTGCGTAAAAAGTTATTGAACCTGGGAAAATAATAAGCAAGTTGAAATATATCACCAATAAAAAGTGTGAAGATCACCGGACGTCATCAAGATTGCCATTGAATCTTCACTTTAAACTTTTTTTTTTTTTTTGTATAGTGACAACACTATGGTCAAGAAAAGAAGGAGGAAGATGAAGAAATAAATATTTGTATAATTTTTTGTTGTTGGTAGAAGTCAACTGGTAAAAAGTGGTTATCTGATGTGGCATTATTTAAAAAAATGATAACGTTCTTTTTTAATAACATGGTATTACAGGTTGTAACCCAGAATCAGAAATGCTCCTGGGCGGCCGTGTTACTGTTACGGAAATCATATGTTTTCCTGTATCGTCCAAAGTAGCCCAAAAATTGCCCAAAGATCACACAAAGTAGCCCAAAACATCGCACAGATTAGCCCAAGTCACCCAAAAATCTGTTTGAAAATCACCCAAAAGTAAAGTCAGGCGAAAAAGCTTTCAATTTTCGGATTATTTTGGTTTTTGGAATATTTTGGTTTTCGGATGTTCGGATTCTGGGTTACCGACCTGTAGTGTATCCAAATTATATATGTTTTTTATTCTCTCAATGTGTAACTATTCTCCATCATTTTCCCTCTAGATATGGAACAGGAACCTTAACTAGTGTGTTTTTGGACAGAGTCTTTCAAGAATGTCTCACATATGAGGGGGAGATGGTATGAAAAGTCGCATGTTTAATAAAATCAAGTAACACATCAATTATCTTGTGCAGTTTAGTTGAACAGCATGGGCCATAATGACATTTCAGAGCACAGTGGCAGTAGCTGTTTTAAGAGTAAAATAATGAAAGTTCTTTGAGCAGGTCCTCACTCTAAGATGATAAGTTCATGATAGTAAGTGTCTGCAAACAATATTACACAAGTAAGAGAGAAGCAGGAAAATCTCATCACAGAACATGGGCAAGAAACAAGATGGGCTGAGCACATCAGAGAAACACTCAATTAAGATGCCACCTGAGATGCAGGTGAACATTCCTGAGGCTGAAAATGACCCGGGTATCTTCTGCATTCAGTTTGTTCTTCTTTCTTTGATCCTTAGTCGCCGACCGTCAAAGCAGTCAGTGGCCATCACGCCTAGTGGCGTCTTGTAGGGCAACAACAAATTGATTCCACTTTGCTCGGTTGGTGGCCATCTTTCGTACAGTGCCCCAACTCTGGTTCATTCTTTGCATCTCAGCCTCCACAGTCCTCCGCCAAGTTGTTTTTGGTCGGCCTCTCTTTCATTTTCCTTCAGGGGTCCATAGCATAGCTGTTCTTGTGATGGCATCGGGATCTCTTCTGAGGACATGGCCAACCCAGCTCCAGCGTCTGCCAGCTATGATGGTGTGCATGTCCTCTTGCTTGCTCCGAGTAAGCAGATCTTGGTTGGTGATGGTATTCGACCAAAAGATTCGGTGAATTTTTCTTAGGCATGTGTGAAAAGAGGACAATTTCAACATTTCCTTAAGCACACAGCTCTGATATAATCTTAATTTTGTGCTTGTGCTGTATTGAGAGGACTTCCAGATGTTGTTTAGGCTAAAAAAAAGGCTTTTCTTGCTTTGTTCATTCTGTTGTTTATGTCTTTGCTTGCCCCGCCATCTGGTGTTACTATGCATCCTAGGTATGTGAAGGTGTCTGTCTGTACCAGTTGCTGATTCCTTACTGATATGGGCTCTGGGTTGCTCACATTGAGCGTCATGACCTCTGACTTCTTTAAATTGATGTTCAAGCCCACCTGCTGACTATATTTATTAAGTCTATCCGTTTTTTCCTGGATGTGTTGATGTGAATGTGTTAGTAGTGCAATGTCATCTGCATATTCCAGATCTTCCAATGTAGAAAATGGATGGGTTTGAAAAAAAATCGAAAAAAGGTGATTCGTCTTACGTCCTTTGTCCTCGTAAGACGAATCACCTTTTTTCGATTTTTTTTCAAACCCATCCATCGTATTCCACGTCTTACCGCAGTTCCCCTCCACTTCCTCAATGTAGAAAATGTAGCCCATCTTATTCCTCTTGGACTGCCCTCTGTTGTCTGGCGCATCACCCAGTCTATGACTGTTAAAAATAGAGTGGTTGATAAGGGGCATCCCAGTCGTACTCCGTCTTCACCTCAAAGGTTAGGTTGCTCTGCCCAACACTACACGTAAAGTTGGCATATAGGCTTTTTATGATTGACACTATGCAGCTTGGAATTCCATAAGCCCTCAGTATTTTCCATAAACTGTTCCTATGTATACTGTCCAAAGCCTTTTCAAAATCAACGAAATTAATGTACAGCTGTCTTTGCCATTCTGTGCACTGCTCTATAATGTTCCTGAGAGTAAATATATGGTCTACACATCTTCTGTTTTTTCTAAATCCTGCTTGTTCTTTCCTCAGTTTGTGGTCTACTGCTTTTGAAATTCTCTGTATAATTATCCTGCCTAGTATTTTGCTGGGAACTGAGAGAAGAGTGATTCCTCTCCAATTATTGCAGTCTGCAAGATCTCCCTTCTTGGGCAATTTGACAATTATTCCTTTGTTGCACTCTGTTGGTGTTGTCCCTGTTTTCCAGACTTGTGCAAATAGTGGTTCTAATAGTTCTGCTGCTAGCTCAGGGTCTGTCTTAAATAGCTCTGCATTTAAGTTATGGCCAGGAGCTTTTCCATTCTTTAACCCTTTGATTGCTGTGATTTCTTCTTTTCGTGGAATGTCTGTATTAACATCTAGATCGTTTTCATCCTCAGGAACATTCAATTGTGTCTCTGGTGGTTCCTTGTTCAGAGTTTCTATGAAATGCTCTGCCCATCTTGTTTCCTGTCCCACTGCTGTCGTGATGAGATTTCCTTGCTTATCTCTTACTAATGTAATATTGTTTGCACCTCGTTTTCCGCTGATGAATTTAGTTATTTTGTATACTGTGCTTTGTTCATTTCTCAGTGCTGCCTGTCTTGCAAGATCGTCTAGGAAATTCCTTTTGTTGGCTCGGGTTTGGCGTTTAACTCTTTCAGTCCCAAGCAAAAAAGTGGGTTTGGCCCAAGCAAAAATGGCCACCCCAGTGCGTTTTTATTGTTGTTTGGAAATAATTTTTAAAAATGTTCATATGCATAAATAACTTTGTTGTTGTATATGAAACTGAAGGTAATTGGATGTACTTTACTCTTGTGCTACATGTATAAAAGCTTTCATTGAAAAATGATTAGTTATTCAAGGTAAAATGGAGGATATGCGCTTTAAAAAAATGATTAGTTATTCAAGGTAAAATGGAGGATATGCGCTTAAAAAAATCGCTTTAAAAATCTAAAATAAAAATCTCAAAACAGAAACACGTTCACTCTTAAACACGTGTGGTATTTAAAAGAATGTACTTGCAGTCAGAAATGACTTTGTGGGTAGTTATAATTAGAAACAGTCTCAAACAGAGGCACATATACTAAAGTCGATTGGGCCAATCGCGTCTAACCCCTGAGCCTTTATAAAGTCGATTGGGACTTAAAGAGTTAACTTCCTTGTCCAGCTGACTGTACTGTTCGCTATATAGTTGCTTTAACCTGGGGTCTTCGCTTCTGTTTTCTTTCTTTTCATTTCCTTTCTCATTGTTATGGTGTTTAATGTTTCTGGTGTTATCCAGTCTTGCTTCTTCCTTTCCTGGAATCCCAAGCATGATTTGCTGCTTTCCTTATATATTGTTGAAATGGTGTTGAATTTCTGTTCTATATCATCAGTCAATGTAATTTTCCTGACTTTTGGCAAATTGATATCGTTTCTTTATGTCAGCCGCAAAAGCTTTTCTGGTAAGGGGGTCCTTCAATTTGCTGATGTCAAACCTTTTCTGTGTAGTTACAGTTGGTCCAGCCCTTTTTAGTTTCACTTTCAGTTTTGCTACTACTAAATGGTGATCACTTCCTACATCTACACCTCTTCTTACCTTCACATCTTGTAATGCATGTCTCCATCTACCATTAATCATGATGTGATCTATCTGGTTTCTGTCCCGACCATTTGGTGATTCCCATGTTAATTTGTGAATTTCTTTATGTGGGAAAAGTGTTCCTCCAATGACCAGGTTGTTGATGCTACAGAAACTTATTAATTTATCCCCATTTTCGTTTGCTGTTCCGCAGCCGCATTTCCCCATTACACCAATACCTCGCTCTTTCGACAGGTTAGGGACCAGAGCTATGACGAAAGTCGAAAATCGACGAAAGTCGAAGCATAGCCTTTATTTTTCTTACAAATGCATTAGGGCCGCCAAAAAAACGTAAATAACTAACTATATAACACTTGCAAATGCGTGCAACACCTAGATAAACAGAAATAAACATAAGAATAAAGAAAATACATTAATAAATAAAAAATACGTAAATAACATCTTACCTTAAAATCATTCTTGAGCAAGCAGACGATGAATACATACAGTATGTACAGTTTTGAATGTTGGTGATTTAGGGAGATTCTAGACTTAGAAAATCAGATGGAGAAAATTGAGGAGGTTCATCTTCAGAACTGGAGGATTTCAATCTAATTCTTTTAGGAGAAGGGCACTTTGAAGGAGATCTAACTGGGGCTGGGGCTGATGTTGATGGGTCGGAATCTGAAGGGTTAGAGGGAGGGGTGACTGAAGTTGGTTGTGGCGGTTGCGTCTTGAAAAAGGAGAGCAAAGACGTTTGCCTCATTGATGTCTTCTTCCTTTCCCTAAGAAGTTCTCTGTAACAGGCTATTTGGTGTTCTAACCCACTATTTACTTTAGAACTTCTGCCGAAATTGGGATCCACCCTTTCCCAATATGCAATTGCGTCCTCTATTTTGGCGATTCCAACCTCCAGTTCTTTGGTGGTCATCTCAGGCTGAGCTGTATCTTCAGTCATGGCGTCCTGTTCATTCAACAATTTTCTTTGTTCTTCCATCGCCAGTAGATCCTCATCACTTAGGGGTTGATCATGAGACTCAAGCAGCTAACATCTTCAGCCTCTACTTCCAGTTCCAGCTGCTGGGCCATTTCCACAACATTTGAAGTGATGGCCTCCACTGTTTCTTCAAACCCTTCAAAGTCGTCCATTAGGGAAGGAATCAACTTTTTCAAAACGCCTTTAAGATTGGATTCTTTAACATCGGCCCATGCATCTCTGATAGTTTTGATGGCATCCAGAATATTGAATCCTTTCCAAAATGCTTTTAATTTATTTTGTTTAGGCCCCTCATCAACATCAGCATCTAGTGCAGCTATAGCCTTGGCAAACGTCCGTCTGATAAAGTAAGATTTAAATGATGAAATTACTCCTTGGTCCATAGGCTGCAGCAAAGAAGTTGTGTTTGGAGGCAGAAACACAACTTTAATTTCTTTGTGAGCCTCAAGCACAGTTCTTGGGTGGCTTGGAGCATTATCCAAGAGCAGTAGGATTTTAAAGGGAATATTCTGTTGTTTGCAATAATCCTCAACTTGCAGGCTTGAAATTATCAGTGAACCAAGTTGTAAATAATTCACCAGTCATCCAGGCTTTTTTATTGGACTTGAAATGAACTGGAAGGGAAGACTTTAAATAATTTTTCAGGGCCCTAGGATTCTCAGAATGATAAATGAGCAGAGGCTTTAGCTTGCAGTCACCAGCTGCATTAGCCCCTAGCAATATAGTAAGCCTATCTTTGGCAGCTTTAAACCCAGGCATTGATTTTTCCTCTTTGGCAATAAAAGTTCTGGATGGCATCTTCTTCCAAAAAGAGGCCCGTCTCATCTACGTTGAAGATCTGCTGCTTTGTGTAGCTAACTTCTTCTATAATTTTTTCAAGCTCCACTTGAAAAGCTCCTGCAGCTGCGGTATCTGCGCTTTTTGATTCTCCCTTCACTGGTATATTATGCAAATTTGACCTTTTCTTAAATTTCTCAAACCAGCCCCTGCTAGCTCCAAATGTCTCTTCAGCTAATGTCTCTCCTTGTTCAGCCTTCATTGCATTAAATAAAGTTTGTGCTTTAGTCTGGATAAGATCTTGGCTTAAAGGAATGTTGTGGCTGACTTGGTCTTCAATCCACACATTTAACACTTTCTCCATCTCACCAATTAAATTGTGCCTCTTTCTAATAAGTTTGGTATGCACTGGCGTAGCATTTTTAATTTCCTCTAACACTTTAGCTCATGTTCTTTACAATTGTGCTAACTGTAGTGCGAGGTACACCTAGCCTGCGGCCTATTTCAGCATTTGAGATGCCTTGTTCATTAAGCTTGATTAGCTTCAGTTTTTCTTGCAAATTGAGAACCTTATGGGTTCTTTTAACTTTGTCACTACACTTAGGACCCATTATGAATATATTAAAGCACAAAAATAAGTAGTACTGTATAGGGCCTAATCACACAAAAAAGTACAGTATGAAAACTGTACACGTGTCTTATAATCACGATATGAACACTGTCATTAGACTGTTATCACTAAAATAACTATGAACTGTTTACAGTATAATCACATAAATAATATAGTATGAATAGTTTTGTTATTTTAATCACAAAAATAAGTAGTATTAAATGTTTAATCACAAATATAAGAGATTAAATGCGGACAATTTAAAAAAAACAGTGCACACCGAACGACTTCTATTCAAAGACTGAATGACGAAAGAAACAAGATGGCGCGCGCTGGTGACGAAATGCGACGAAAGAGCGAAGCGAGCGACGAAATTTGGAAACGTTATAATTGTACACCGACGAAAGAGCGAAGCGACGAAACTCGAAGCGACGAAAGTCGAGGTATTGGTGTACTCTTTCATTATATGTACTGTGTGTACCAACTTTCGCATTGAGGTCTCCCATTACTATAATAAGATCATATCTTGGTGTGTCTTCCATTTCTTTCTGCAGTTGTTGATAGAATTCATCCTTGACCTCTTCATCGCTGTCATACGTTGGTGCGTAGCATTGTATTATGGTAGTATTGGTGAATCTCCCCCTCAATCTTAATCTTATCAGTCTGTTGTTGATGGGTTTCCATTCCAGTAATGTCCTTTCTATTCCTTTCTGTAGAATAATGGCTACGCCTTCATTGTGCTGTCCATCCTGTCTTCCAGAGTAAAGTACTGTTTCTCCTGTTGCAGTTTTAACTTTTCCTGCCCCTGTCCATCTGCTCTCGCTTATCCCTAGAATGTGTAACCTATAGTTTCTCATTTCTGCCGTGACCTGTTTTAGTTTACCCGTCTCGTTCATTGTCCTGACATTCCAAAATCCTATTCTTGTATCATGTTTTGCGGTCAGGACGGCCGTTTTCATGTCAGTGGCTTCCTTTCAGCTTTCACCACTGACAGTCATACAAGCCTCAGACTCCGGATGTCCGTCCCGCAGCAAAGTTTGTTCATTTGTTGTTTCCGTAACTTCATTTCTTTTTACATAGACAGGGGTGTCAGCCCTATGCTAAGACCCCCAACCTGGAGGACCAGGGTGTCTGCTTTAGTCTGACCCCTGCCCGCGCAAACCTGTCCAGCTTGGTAGAACCTTCGAGGAGTAAAACTCCTGCTGGCATAGCTCTGGGGGTAATCAGGGTACGCAAGCCGCCATACCTCGACAAGGTATTGACACCGGTGATGGCAGATTCAATTTGTAGTCATGCTAAATCTGCAGGTTTGTTGCCAGGATGAAGTCTACAGTCTTTTCCAAGTCAGCATGGCAACCCCATAGCTTCTGCTTGAGCTCAGCACTACCTGGCCAGGTCAGATGTCGTGGGTCATCATAGGTTGGGCAGTTTTGGAGAATGTGTTTGGAGGTCTGGATTCCAGTACCACATGGACGTTCATTTGTATGAGATATCCTGAGGCGATAGAGATGGCCCAGTAATTTGCAGTGTCCAGTTGTCAGGCGGAAAATGATGGTCTGTTGGTGTCTGTTTAGTTGGTGGATTGGATATCAGTACAGATGTTCCAAGAAAGGAAGAAATCATCACAGCAATCAAAGGGTCAAGGAATGGAATAGCTCCTGTTCAAGACAACTTAAGCGCAAGGCTATTTAAAATTGATACTGAATTATCAGCTGAACTGTTAGAACCACTCTGCACAAATCTGGCTAACAGGGACAACGCCACTTAACCCTGTCCTGCCCAGTTTACTATATCTTTATCTTAATGTCCAAGGCAAGGGGAGCAACTTTGTTTTCTAACACAGTGACCGTCTAAACAAATTCATTACAAAAAAACTGAGTTAAAATTATGTTTATTAATTTTAAATACAATTGAAACATGTACCATCTGCGGTATTGTTAATAACGGTATATATTAGTATTATGCAATGATAATTTTATTAATGTGGCGAAAAAATAATATAAAAAAAACATTTTGAACGTTTGTTGTGCTAATTCATTACCACAAAAGATATAAACATTCATTTTTATTAACGAAACTTAACTACTTATGACGGTATGATCAGTCCAGTTCATTGCTATGAATTCTGCACACTGGGAAGCCATAAATAAGTCTCTGTAGAACGCCTAGATGATGTGTTTGGTTTGTTCTTTGAGAAAATGAAACATTGGTTTTTTTGTTTCCGCATATGCTTCCCATAAGTTGTTGTTTATTGCTGTTTTTTCCTTGTTTGTATTGAGCCCGTTTTATAACATTCTTCACTAATAAACAAACTGCAGTAATCATAAGATGCAATCTAGATCTAGAGTGTGTTTAGGTCCAGGGTTTCCTACAAAGTCACGAATTTCTATTGAAGTGTGCTTTGTTGACAAGTCTATTTTGTTTGATCTGTCATCAGCATCATTACTACTTTCACTAGATTCAATTTCGTCAGTGCCGCTGCCACGAGTCTAAATCGGGTTCGTATTCAATATCCACATCTGATTCAGCGGCAGCCTGATCATTTTGATAAAAAAAAAGAACGTCATCTCTCGGTTTCCGAAGCAAAGATTTAACCGCCATGTCTTTTAAAAATCATAAAAAATCCAAATATCGATCGATTTCGAAAATTATTTCAGAAAACGGAAGCTTCGCTTGTTACCAGAAATCTCTGTATAACTCAGGCCTCGTTTATAGCGAGATCTTGTTGTACTATGGCAATGAATGACAAAAAAGTTTCACAGGCGGAATTGGCCGTTTTGGTCGGTACCTTAGACTTCGCACCCGGGCGCTTTTGGCCGTTTTAAACGGTAAAGGGTTAATGGAAGAAAGGAACAATTATCAAATTACCAAATAAGGGTGACCTTACAGACTGCAACAACTGAAGAGGAATTAAACTCCTCTCTGTTCCCTGCAAAATATTGGGTAGGATAATTATCCACAGAATATCAAAAGCAATGGATCATAGACTGAGGAAGGAACAAGCAGCATTCAGAAAGAACAGCAGATGTGCAGATCATATATTCACCCTCAGGAACATAATAGAGGGGTGCTCAGAATGGCAAAACCAGCTATATATAAACTTTGTCAATTTTAAAAAAAGCTTATGACAGCATACACAGGGATAGCTTATGGAAAATACTGCAGGCTTATGGGATCCCTAGGTGTATTGTTTCCTTCATAAAAAGTCTCTTTACATGCAGTGTTGGGATGAGCAACCTTACTTTTGAAGTGAAAACAGGTGTACGACAGGGTTGCCCCTTGTCAACCATTCTATTTTTAACTGTTATAGACTGGGTGACGACCCAGACAACAGAGGATACCCCTACAGGAATAAGATGGACAACGTTCACCACACTGGAAGAATACGCAGACGCTATTGCACTACTGTCACATTCACATCAGCACATCCAAGAAAAAACAGACAGACTGAATAAATATAGCCAACAAATGGGACTGAACATCAACCTGAAGAAGACAGAGAGTCATGACACTCAGTGTAATAAATCCTGAACCGATAAAAATAGGGAACCAGAAGCTGGAATAAACAAATACATTTACATATCTAGAAACACCAGACGGCGGAACAAGCAAAGACATCAGTAACAGAATGAGTAAAGCCAGAACAGCCTTTGCACATCTAAACAACGTTTGGAAATCTTCTCAGTACAGCACAACCACCAAATTAAGATTATACAAGAGCTGTGTACTTTTGTATGGCGCGGAGTGTTGGAGAGTAACAGAAAAGGAAATGTCCAAATTATCCTTTTTCGGCACAACCTGCCTAAGGAAAATTCTTTGAATTTTTTGGCCGAATACCATCTCCAACCAGGAACTGTTTACTCAGTCAAAACGGCATGTACACCATCCTGGCAGGAAGACGCTGGAACTGGGTTGGCCATGTCCTCAGAAGGGACCCTGACACCATCACCAGAACTGCTATGCTATGGATTCCAAAAGGACTGAAAGAGGTAGACCAAAGACAACCTGGTGGAGAACAATGGAGGCTGAGATGCAAAGCATGAACCAGAGTTGGAGCATGGCGCAAAGGATTACCACTGACTGAGCAAAATAGGGACAGGTTGTTGCTACCCTACAAGACGCCACTAGGCGTGATGGCCACTGACTACTTTGTCAGTCAGGGGCTAAGGATCCAAGAAGAAGAAGCAAAAATGTTTGAAAATATATATTCTCTGGTGCTTTTTCTATCTCATAGCTCATGGATTCAACTTATGAATTATCTCATACTTTCCCTACATCTTCCTCACACTGTGTTAGGACACATTCAAAACATACCATAGCTCTTCAGCAAAGTGGATTGAGAAAAGAAGCTTGAGTTTTTGCCTAATTGAGTCTTTCCTGTAATAGTGACATGTTCATTCTACACCTTTGCTCTATATTTCAGCCATTCCTCATTGAAATTGTTTTGGAGTATTAGTTTTTCTGTCTGCATGCTAGTTGTAGTGTTTGTTTGGAAATTAATAAATAAATATAGGTATTAACAGGCATTCATTGGACATAAGGAAGACACCAAGCAACAGAAATTCAGGACTCGTTTCCTTCATTATTGGTTTGTTTGAACCATACTTGCTTCTAGTTTGTTAGTTTACATTTTCATTGCTTGGTATGCTTGTGTGTACTGGTAAACATTAGAGCAGAATGTTGATGTTACATTAATACCTGCTTATCGCTTACGATTCTTTACTAGAAAATAAAGTGCTAAACAGAACAGCAAAATGTTGGGTCATCATAACATATATTGAGATCAGATGTGTTCCTGAAATGTTATGTTTTACCCGAGGCATATTATCAGTACTGTATACAACCCGTTATTACATGAGGTGAGTTTGGGTTATTCTTCTTCTTCTTCATACACTCTCAGACGTCCACTTGAATGTTTTCAAAGAAAACAGTAGTTAGTTTGAGGCTATTTGAATCTCCGTAGAGTAGCTATTCCACGAATTGTACTGGTGTTGGCCATATGTGCTTTCTCTGTTCTGCATATGTTGGGCAACTTTGAAGCAGATGTTCAGCAGTCAATTTATCAGTGCCACGGTTACACTGATCGGTTGTTCCTATCTTTAGCTTGTTGAATAGATATTATCTCAATCTGTTGTGGCCAGTGCGGAGTCTGAAGATTACCACTTGTTCTCTTCTGTTGAGCTGGTAGTATGCATCATTCTGTGTGTGGCCTGGATGCTCTTCATCCCATTTGTTTCTGTATCAGATTCTGACAAAATTCTTTGCCTCCTCAAAAGTTACGCTTGCATCAGGCTGAGGTAGATTTCCACCTTCCTTTGCCAGTCTGTCAGCCTCTTCAATGCCGGTGATGTTACAATGAGATGGGATCCACTGGATCCCAACACTTTTAAATCATTGACATAGTTTGTGGAGCACTATTCCGCAGTCATCCAGGTCTGTATTATTTTGGCTTTTCAATGTTGCAATTACTGACTGTGCATTGGTAAAGTCTCTACACCTCACGGTAGAAGGGGAACGACTAAGTAAGTAAGTAAGTAAGCATTGGTAAAGAAGTAAGGGTTATAATAAACAGTAATTTAGTAATGTACCTCTGATAATAAATATACAGTGCAGGATATTCAGCTGCCCTAAAAGGTGCCACCAAGTGTGATGGGCACAGATTGCTTTGTCAGCCAGTGGCCAAGGACCAAAGAAGAAGAAGATATTGAGCTATTTGAAGAATGATTAATGCTGTAGAAAGAAAGAGATTAGAGGTAGCCTTAGATGTTGTCGAAGTGCAGTGTTTGGGCGGGAAGCTGTCGATTTGTTATAATGTACAGCTCAAATAAATACATTTTCCCTGGTAAGCCTATCACTTCTGTTGTTCTGCTGGTGTCTAGTTTTCTACCTCATTATTTCTTATGAGTTCCTGCAACATACCCATTTATTTGTATTATTTATTTTACTGTTCACGGTGTCCCTCTTTATTTATTTCAGTCTGCAGCTCAGCTCTGCTGCAGTTAATCTGCCTTTCTTTTACTATAATTTTTATGAGTGTTTAAACATGGATTTAAAAAAACAACAACTCATTTTCCCAAATGAAAAACAGGTGCGTTAACCACATGGCTACCAAGGAATCCATTTGTTGTATATAATTATACTTCATGTATTTTTTTATTTTCAAGGACTACAAAACATACTTAGACTTTGTTCTGGCTATGGAAAACCGCATCTTTGTTGTATATAATTATACTTCATGTATTTTTTTATTTTCAAGGACTACAAAACATACTTAGACTTTGTTCTGGCTATGGAAAACCGCAGAGAGCCTCAGGCGCTTAGATATTTGTTCAGAATTTTTGATGTTCAACATCAGGGCTACCTCAATGTTTTTTCACTCAACTATTTCTTCAGGGTAAGTGCTTTAGTGAGTAATAAAAATGCATGTTGTTGTTGTTTTTTTTTTTATCCAGCGGCACTTGGACTCTCGCCTTTCCGCCCATTGTCATGTAGTGATATTTGCATGTTTTCGCAAGTTGTTTTGTTTCTCCGTACAAGGTGTTCCACTTTCTGGCCTCGGAGGAAGGAGCATTTTACTTACATCATCGAGTGCTGGGCACTCAAAGAGATGGTGGTCAACAGTTTCGTAGGAGTAGTTACACAGCTGACACTCTGGAAAGTGTTGTGGTTGGATTCTGTTCAAGTGACTGTTGAGTGGTATATGTTGTGTTCTGAGCCGAAAAATGGTGCTCTGATCCCTCCTTGTAAGATGACAAATGTTGTCATTTGGATCAGGACCGGCCATATGTCTGTAAACCTCTCTCCCGTTGTTTACAATGGCTCATCTGTTCAGCCAAGTTTTTTTGTTGTTCGTATGAGTGATTTGGCTGCTCTTGTCTTGTTCCTTTCTTTGCAAATCTGTCTGCTCTGTCATTAGCTGGTGTATTTGAGTGACCAGGGATCCACTGCCAAACTATTCTGATGCCATAGGAAGTGATAAGCTGATCAGTATCCATCCAGGATTAATTTGGCTAATTCAGTTCTACAATGTCCACTGCCTTCCAAACCTTGAAGTAGACATTGAGTCAGTAAAAATGACAATGTTTTGAGCCTTTGAGGGAAAGGCATCAAATACAGTCTTCAGACGGTATACGGCTGTTTCCAGTGCAATGATTTCATCTTCGTAGTTGGAGCAAAACTCCTCGCATGCATCAAACAGCTTGTCGGAGGATCCATCTGTGTAACATATGTAGACTCCATAACCTGCTTTGATGGTGGCCTTAAATGCAGATCAGTCAGTATAGACATGCAACCATTCTTCAGGGTAGGCATCAATGGTTCGTTGTGATGCACTCATAAGACTGACTGGGTCGGAGTGTTTGGTTGTTCCATCTACTAATTTTATTTGTACTTCTGGTGTTTTTAAGTGAGTATGTTGTGGTAAATTCTGTACTACTTTCTGTATATCTTGTCTTCTTTCTGGGAGGTGGTATTTATCCTGAATTTTATGGACATGTTGTAAGACTGACTTGTGTTTTATTCTTTGCTTGCTGTGACGAAAGTACTGAGATTCTGTCTTTCAATTGGCCCATGTCTTTTTCTCATTGCAATTTGTTCACTATATTTTAGGAGGGATTACAGGTAATCCTTCTCCATGTTTCTTCTCCTTCTATTATTTATGTTTTTTCAAGATGAGATCACGATGGAGTTTGATCTATGTGTTTAGAATGGGGGTGTAGGGAATTAGAAAGTATTATTCTAGATTAAGATTATAGATGCTAGATCAGGATTTGCACCAGTGTCCTTTTTTTTTAAAAGATATTGCGTGGCCATATACGCATTTTTCGGGAGTTAAATTATTTGCGGCCATTTTTGCTTCATTTCCGCAGTATAGGGCTAGGCTTAATCTCGTTTCTTTGTCTAAAACCCATGCACGTTACATCAGAACGATCTAAGGTTCTGATTGGCTGAGAGCTAACTGCAGTTGAAATGCAGAGCTCTCATTGGCTTTAGAACCACGCCGCGCATATGAACTCATGAAGTCGGCGCATGAGGGTCTTGATTATAAAAAGGCCTATATTTCATAGCTTCTTTCTCTTTTAATGAAAAAATTGCCAAGCTGGGTGCCAGAAGCAAATTGTCGATTGCCTTCAGTTGGACATTCGAGATTTGGTAAGCATGAATTTTTGCGTGAGGACTTTATTTAATTTTTCTAGTCCTAGCCGATCATTTAAGTTTCTTGGGAAGTTTTAGTTTAATTTAATTCTTAACTCCAGAGCCATCAATTCGATCTTAGTGATAGACTTGAAACTTTATAGGTCCATCTAATTCCTTGTTGAAGGAATAGCGGCATGGTTTAAAAGTTGAGATATCACCGCTTTGTATTATTGCAAAGTCGGTCGGGAGAGAAACTCGCATCTCCTTGTTGAAGGAATAGCGGCATGGTTTAAAAGTTGAGATATCACCGCTTTGTATTATTGCAAAGTAGGTCGGGAGAGAAACCCGCATCTCTGGTTTATGAATTTACAGAATGACGGGAGCGTGTGTATTTGGGATTTTATTGAGAATGTAGTGCTGCATGTTATTTATATTATAGTACACATCTATCTGTGGACGGGAGTGAAAGAGGCATAATTTGGAAGCGCGTGGGCGCGTTGGTTACGGAATTGTTATTGATACGACGTTCAGAGGGACGAGGGGGAGATAAGCACGTGGTCATAAAATTATAAACACGTGGTTGAACTACGGGGTTTTCAATTTGATAATCGGGGGTTATGTATAACTTTTGACGGCATGTAGATGCTAGCGTAAACAGGATTATATGTTATTGATTGTGCATTATTGTTCTGTGAATTCAGAAGATGGGAGAAGTAATTTTAAAGGGAATTATTTTGTATTACATTTTGAATGTGATTACTATTATTGACGGGAATTTTAGGAATTCCTAGAGGGGGCTAGTTTTAGTTGTGTTAAACATTACGGCATTAGTGTCAGCGTAAGAAGTAGGCCACAGTACGTCTGCCCAGACGGGCCAGTGAAAATATTGTTGTTGCTCGGAGTTAGTCATGCAGAACAAGCGATCTGGGTTAGCCAGTGTTTACTTTGTAGGCTCAGGTAGAGAGGGGAGTTACGTGGTGAAGAGTAAGGAAGTTAATTGTTATTTGAAATGTATTATTATGGTTTGTTTAGCTGTTGTTTTGTTTTGTCTAAAACAGCAGGTACCGGCTTTGTGGGAATGAGAGCGGAATTTTGAGACCACAAAATTTCTCCCACGGCAAAGTTGGGGCATTCGCAGAACCGCAAGGGTTTTACGTTAGTTGCCAGTAGTGGAAGGAGAGGAAGAAAATACGTTTTTCCCAGCCAGGGGAAGACATTTTCCAGCGAATAGGATTTTTGTGGATAAATCCTGAGCTCTGACGCTCGTTACACACGCAGATTTGGCAGGCTGCCGCGTTGTGGTAATTTTATGTTCGCTTCTTCACGGCCATAATAAAGCCGACGGCCCAGTTATAGGTACTCGGGCAGGTAATTTCAGAGTGGTAGAAGTCCGCTACAGTTCCAGTCCAGAATCCAGTGGGGTTCTGTTAAACCTCAGTCATCAATTCCAGAGTTAGTGGAGAGAGAGAGGGTAAACATTCTCTCTACTGAAGTCAGCACAGATAGGCAGAACTGTTAGTTTTGGTGAATCATAGCAGAGGACAGCTGCTGAAGTTTAGAGGTGCAGTTAGTTGTGTTCAGGAGATTCCAGGATAGGCTGTGTAGAACCGAAGTCTGTGCAGAGATTGTGTAGTCACTTCGCAGTCGTTCCAGCTATCAGTGGACTTAGAGTTAGAGTTAGAATTTAGAACAGCTAGTTTGGAGTGTAGGCGACATCAAGTGCAGTGTAGTTCATTTCAGTTAACCTTACCTTCTTTCTCCATACAGGTTGCAATTGTGGGAGAAGGGTTGGGGTTGATGCATTTTTACCTGTGCTTGATTTTGTTTCAGGTGTGCTTCCTCGCCTTTTTTGTATTTGACATGTATATGAGTTTGTTTATAGGTGTATAATAAACTTGTATAAATTGTAGCTGGCATCAGTCATTTCCTTTAGTACAGTAGCTATATGTTGTCTGTACCTTGGTGTTTGTGAATCTTAATTTAACCTTATCCCATAGGGTAGTTAGAGGTGGTTCGTGGCCATAGCAATTTAAACGTCCGAAGTCGCGAGGAAAGAATCAACCTCGGTTCTCAACCTCGGAGCCAATGGTCTCAACTTTCACATTTTGCACTATATTTCTATCTGAATCTATCATTTCAGTCTTTCTTCTTACTATTGTCTTGTCACTATATGTAGACAGTCTCTAGTCCTAAATCCATTTCGTGACAAAGTGGGTGCTATCGTCCAGTGAATCATCTTTGTTACGTTCAATTCTGTGATCTTGACAAAGTGGGTGGCGTCGTCCTTGGGATCATCTTTGTTGGGATCAATTCTAGATTCTTAAATTTTCTCTGAAGAAAGTTCTGGAAATAGATTTCTTATAAATCCCCTAGACTTGAGCTATATTAAGACTGATCCAGCTATAAGTTTTTTTCCACAGGTTGTAGTCAGTTTAGATGTTAGTTGTAGTAAGGTTGTTTATGACTTAGAAGTAATTGATGGCTAATCGAATATTTTTCTTGACAGGAAATTAAATTCGGGTTTTGGGTAGCTGGATAACTTGAATTTTTTTCAGGTAGTTATTAGTCAGACTTGGTGCTAGTCTGAGTGCGGGTTTTTGCGACAGCATATTCCTAGTAGGTAACAGTAAAATTTTTCTTGTTCCTTTTTTTGTCATTTCCCCTCGTGGTGAGTTACAGCAGTTCACAAGTAAGATGGCGGAATTGGTCCAGTTACGAGCTGCTTGGCGGGAGGCAGTCGAGGAGATGGGAATAGATAAGGCCGAGACCAAGGCATACCTGGAGGCGGAGGAAAAGGAGCAGGCAGCAGAGAGACAACATGAACTTGCCATGCGTTCTCTGGAACTGCAAATTGGAGCCTCGGATGACATTTTAAAGAAATGGGAGAGAGAGCGACAAGAAAGTGCCAAGAAACGGGAGATGGATCGACTAGCAAAGGCGATGGAGCAACTAGCAAGGGAAAAAGAGCAACAAGAAAGAGCCGATGAATCTAACCACTCTATTTCTCAAGTTATGTCGCCCATATTGGACCACCCCTCTGAAAATCTTGCGCCCATAGCAAACGTGTCGGCTCAAACCGCGCCCCAACTCCAGGAAAAGGACTTTCCGTTGGAAATGGACCCGAAGCCCAAACAAGGGAGGGAGTTAAGTAAGGAAAGCAGACCTTGCAACGCTGGGAAGATTACGAAGCGATCCCAGGCGTGGAAACTGCATAACAGGGGGAATAATGCGAGCAAGCATTATAATTCGGATGGCTACCGATTCTCCCATGCTCGTGAGAGAGCACAACATACTCGACACGGAAAGTCGAGGTCAGGGTTCGAATCCCTAATAAGGCATGTTTCGCCAGCTCCCCAGCGGGACAGCGAAAAACAACAGGCAGAGGCGCATTTGCCTGACATCCCTGTGCAGCCTAATGGCAAAACAGTGGTGATTGTGGAAGTACATTCTTTGTCGTCGGGAATTAGGCCCCCGATGGTATTAGCTCCTTCAGGAGAGGGACATACTGACAAGAACTGTATTCAAGGAACAGTAGAACAAGTCACTGAGAGCTTTATCTCAGATTCTCCGCGATCTAACGGGATCTTAAACCGTCAAGTGTCACTGCAGGACACATTCCAACTGACGCCAGTAACTCTCACAGGGGAGGGCAAGGTTGAAGGTAGAACCAGGGTGTTAGACGGAGAGCTCCCGTGGTCTACAGTTTCATCTCACCAACTTTTCAGGCCAGAAAAGAGTGAGAAAAGCGGCCTTACGCATTTGCAAGGAGCTACTTTAGAGAGCTCTGTCCCTCTTCATATTGGTAGGGGAAGAGCGAGTACAGAACCACTGCCAGGGGCAGATATTACCTATCTTTTCCCAAAGATAGAAGCTACTGGGATCAGTGAGAATTCAGTAGAAACCAAGCAAAAGATCGGAAACTCGACACCAGAGGAACCCGAAATGGGGCATCTTCATTTTAAGGTACCAGCGGTTTCAAACCCGCTGATGAGCAGCAAGGTAGTCGCCATCGCCAGGCCTCTACATAGCAATTCGGTCATGTCAGTTGACCAAGCCAGCATTGCGCCGGACAAGGCAAGGGAAGTTCCAGACCCGCCATTGGAGGGCACAGGTCTGAAGAGAGATCAACTCTCCCACCAGAGCATGGGAGTAGTTATGGAGAGGAAGAAGAAGAAACAGGTGCGCGTTTCTTTGGCCAACAAACTTTTCCAATTTTGGAACAGTGATTCTCGCTCGAGGGACATTACAGTCGGCCGCAGGTATCTCAGGTCAACCAGGTACAGGCCATACAAACGTAAACACCCAGCGGATAGCCTTTATCGGACAGCACATAACCCGCTAATTACCTGTACAGTGGTCAGGGAGTTGTGCGGGAGCTGTACTCCACCAAGGCCAAGGACACTTATCAGGAAGAAACCCTGGAGGAGAAAATTAGGTAAACATGGCCAGGTGCACACAGGAAGGAAGTATGTTATGGTTGATTGGCCCAGCCGCCTGCCAGTTGCAGAGCGACTCAAAGACAGAGGGAGAGAACAGGCGAAGAGCGACCATTTGTGTTGCAGTCGCCAGGTGGAAATCACCAGTCGTGACCATGAGACTTCAGGACTGACAGGCAGATCTGTAGACTTATATAAGGGCCAGTGTGAAACACAGAGATTTCAGTAATGAGATCGTTGCTCAATCTTTGAGGGTGGGAGTGATGTGACGAAAGTACTGAGATTCTGTCTTTCAATTGGCCCATGTCTTTTTCTCATTGCAATTTGTTCACTATATTTTAGGAGGGATTACAGGTAATCCTTCTCCATGTTTCTTCTCCTTCTATTATTTATGTTTTTTCAAGATGAGATCACGATGGAGTTTGATCTATGTGTTTAGAATGGGGGTGTAGGGAATTAGAAAGTATTATTCTAGATTAAGATTATAGATGCTAGATCAGGATTTGCACCAGTGTCCTTTTTTTTTAAAAGATATTGCGTGGCCATATACGCATTTTTCGGGAGTTAAATTATTTGCGGCCATTTTTGCTTCATTTCCGCAGTATAGGGCTAGGCTTAATCTCGTTTCTTTGTCTAAAACCCATGCACGTTACATCAGAACGATCTAAGGTTCTGATTGGCTGAGAGCTAACTGCAGTTGAAATGCAGAGCTCTCATTGGCTTTAGAACCACGCCGCGCATATGACGTCATGAAGTCGGCGCATGGGGGTCTTGATTATAAAAAGGCCTATATTTCATAGCTTCTTTCTCTTTTAATGAAAAAATTGCCAAGCTGGGTGCCAGAAGCAAATTGTCGATTGCCTTCAGTTGGACATTCGAGATTTGGTAAGCATGAATTTTTGCGTGAGGACTTTATTTAATTTTTCTAGTCCTAGCCGATCATTTAAGTTTCTTGGGAAGTTTTAGTTTAATTTAATTCTTAACTCCAGAGCCATCAATTCGATCTTAGTGATAGACTTGAAACTTTATAGGTCCATCTAATTCCTTGTTGAAGGAATAGCGGCATGGTTTAAAAGTTGAGATATCACCGCTTTGTATTATTGCAAAGTCGGTCGGGAGAGAAACTCGCATCTCCTTGTTGAAGGAATAGCGGCATGGTTTAAAAGTTGAGATATCACCGCTTTGTATTATTGCAAAGTAGGTCGGGAGAGAAACCCGCATCTCTGGTTTATGAATTTACAGAATGACGGGAGCGTGTGTATTTGGGATTTTATTGAGAATGTAGTGCTGCATGTTATTTATATTATAGTACACATCTATCTGTGGACGGGAGTGAAAGAGGCATAATTTGGAAGCGCGTGGGCGCGTTGGTTACGGAATTGTTATTGATACGACGTTCAGAGGGACGAGGGGGAGATAAGCACGTGGTCATAAAATTATAAACACGTGGTTGAACTACGGGGTTTTCAATTTGATAATCGGGGGTTATGTATAACTTTTGACGGCATGTAGATGCTAGCGTAAACAGGATTATATGTTATTGATTGTGCATTATTGTTCTGTGAATTCAGAAGATGGGAGAAGTAATTTTAAAGGGAATTATTTTGTATTACATTTTGAATGTGATTACTATTATTGACGGGAATTTTAGGAATTCCTAGAGAGGGCTAGTTTTAGTTGTGTTAAACATTACGGCATTAGTGTCAGCGTAAGAAGTAGGCCACAGTACGTCTGCCCAGACGGGCCAGTGAAAATATTGTTGTTGCTCGGAGTTAGTCATGCAGAACAAGCGATCTGGGTTAGCCAGTGTTTACTTTGTAGGCTCAGGTAGAGAGGGGAGTTACGTGGTGAAGAGTAAGGAAGTTAATTGTTATTTGAAATGTATTATTATGGTTTGTTTAGCTGTTGTTTTGTTTTGTCTAAAACAGCAGGTACCGGCTTTGTGGGAATGAGAGCGGAATTTTGAGACCACAAAATTTCTCCCACGGCAAAGTTGGGGCATTCGCAGAACCGCAAGGGTTTTACGTTAGTTGCCAGTAGTGGAAGGAGAGGAAGAAAATACGTTTTTCCCAGCCAGGGGAAGACATTTTCCAGCGAATAGGATTTTTGTGGATAAATCCTGAGCTCTGACGCTCGTTACACACGCAGATTTGGCAGGCTGCCGCGTTGTGGTAATTTTATGTTCGCTTCTTCACGGCCATAATAAAGCCGACGGCCCAGTTATAGGTACTCGGGCAGGTAATTTCAGAGTGGTAGAAGTCCGCTACAGTTCCAGTCCAGAATCCAGTGGGGTTCTGTTAAACCTCAGTCATCAATTCCAGAGTTAGTGGAGAGAGAGAGGGTAAACATTCTCTCTACTGAAGTCAGCACAGATAGGCAGAACTGTTAGTTTTGGTGAATCATAGCAGAGGACAGCTGCTGAAGTTTAGAGGTGCAGTTAGTTGTGTTCAGGAGATTCCAGGATAGGCTGTGTAGAACCGAAGTCTGTGCAGAGATTGTGTAGTCACTTCGCAGTCGTTCCAGCTATCAGTGGACTTAGAGTTAGAGTTAGAATTTAGAACAGCTAGTTTGGAGTGTAGGCGACATCAAGTGCAGTGTAGTTCATTTCAGTTAACCTTACCTTCTTTCTCCATACAGGTTGCAATTGTGGGAGAAGGGTTGGGGTTGATGCATTTTTACCTGTGCTTGATTTTGTTTCAGGTGTGCTTCCTCGCCTTTTTTGTATTTGACATGTATATGAGTTTGTTTATAGGTGTATAATAAACTTGTATAAATTGTAGCTGGCATCAGTCATTTCCTTTAGTACAGTAGCTATATGTTGTCTGTACCTTGGTGTTTGTGAATCTTAATTTAACCTTATCCCATAGGGTAGTTAGAGGTGGTTCGTGGCCATAGCAATTTAAACGTCCGAAGTGGCGAGGAAAGAATCAACCTCGGTTCTCAACCTCGGAGCCAATGGTCTCAACTTTCACATTTTGCACTATATTTCTATCTGAATCTATCATTTCAGTCTTTCTTCTTACTATTGTCTTGTCACTATATGTAGACAGTCTCTAGTCCTAAATCCATTTCGTGACACTTGCATTCCCAGTTTTCTACAAGGTGTCTATTGGAGTGGTTTCAGTTCATTCTCTTACATCTTTCATAAACTTCTAAAGCAGCTTTATCCCTCCGCAACCCAAGGGGTTCCACATTTGTGTGTATTTCACATGCAGCAGTTGATCTCATAGCTCTACTAATTAATTGAAGGGCATTGCTTTGCACTCTGTCAAGAGTCTAGGTTTGTCTTGGAGCAGGTTGTAAGCAGTGAGCTGTTGTATTCTATCGCAGAACGGACATAGCCTAGGTACAAGCCTCTCAAAGTTTCCTTGTCTGATCCCCATGTAGTGCCAGCAAGTCTGTTCAATAGTTGTAATCGCCACAGTGCTTTGTTCTTTGTATTCTCAATATGGTTCTTGAGGTTGAGCTGCTGATCAAGTGTGACTCCAAGATATGTGGGATGTTCTTCTTTTGTCACTTGGTGTTTGTTTAGCCACAGGTTGATATTCTTCTTGGCTACTTTATGGCTTTTGGAAAAGATAGTGTACACAGTCTTTGTATAGTTGACCTTTAGTTTCCATGTTTGGCAGTACTCATGCAGTCTTCTAAGGTCTCCCCAACAAAAATGCATAAAATATACACATAATGTGTCATTGACGATAGTGGTTCTTCATTTCCTGCAGCCTCTGATGTATTGAATCAACATCTCAATCTCTTCCTATGCTGTCTGGTCAATTTGTCTAGGTATTTTTCTCTATTCAACTCTTTGATTTGAATTAACTAGTTATTAAAAGATGTTCTTAAACAAATTTTTTTCCCTACGTGCTTAATGAACTTTCAGTTTTTGCACCTTCATGTTTTGATTAATTGACCATTTGCTTGTGTTTCTGTGAGGACTTCTTCAGTTAGTCTTTTTTTTGGGCTGTCCAAGGTATCATAATTGCATCTTCCTTAAGAACCACATTTCTGCTGTGTCCATTTTAAGATGTATAACCCTAATGGAAATGTCTATGTCATGAATTTAAAATGTTCAAATATTAACTGAGAGCAGGTATATTTATTCTGTAATATGAAGCTGTAGTATGTTTATATATTAGTCCATTCCAGGTGAGATATCGGTAGCTAGCATAAAACATTTATGTATTACAGATCATTCAAAATTAAGATTGTGTTAAATATTTAACATGAAGTGGTTGTGTATTTGTGATATAGCTCATTCGACAACAAATTAAGAGTATGTTAAAGATCTATAGTGAAGCTATTGCGAAACTTAAGCCTTCAACAAGTTCACACCAATCCTTCCTACCCTATGTCATGTGTTCAAGGTCTTTCTGTGTCCTCTTTTATCCCTTTAAGTCTGTTGCAGTTCCTTTCTCCATATGTTTATTCAATCTTTCTATTACTCTTAACCTGGTGATTCCAGAGTAAGAACTATTTCCGTAAAATTTTCATCCGTTTTTAATTCATTCATAACCCTCCACTCCCAAAGGAGCATAGGCCTTCAACAAACACATGCCAAGTCCTCCTGTCACGTGCCATCATCTCAAGTTCTTTCCATGTTCTCCTCATCATTTTCACCTCTGTTTCCAACTCTCTTCTCCATGTACTTCTTGGTCTTCCTCTGCCTCTCTTGCCCTGGGGGTTCCCTAGAAGAAAGAAGGTTAGTCAGCAACACAGACTCCTTTCGGCTTTCTCTGTGTTGCATCATACGCCTCCCCACGAGAGGACCTTCCCCTGTCTTGGATGGCTGTGTTTTATTTTCGTTATTTGACTTGTCCATATTTGTTGAAGTTTTTTTGTGGTTTAAATTTTTTACAGGATGGGGTAACCGGGCCCATGCCCAACCCTCCTTAGTCGCTTTCTACGACATGCTTGGCAGGGGACAGTGTTACTATTCTTTGCTCCCCTTTCAGGCCCCGGTAACACACGGGTGATCCGTTTTTAATGGTCCTCTGTTATTGCTTCTTTCTAAAATGAAGAATTAGATTTACCATGAAGTTGTTGCATTTTTTGTATTATGGGTCATTTAAAAAAAACTAAGAATGTATTAAAGATTTACCTTGAAGCTGTTTATGTTACAGGCCATTTAAGAACAAATTAAGAATATGTTAAAGATTTACCTTGAAGCTGTTTGTGTTACAGACCATTCAAGAACAAATTAAGAATATGTTAAAGATTTACCTTGAAGCTGTTTGTGTTACAGACCATTTAAGAACAAATTAAGAATATGTTAAAGATTTACCTTGAAGCTGTTTGTGTTAAAGGCCATTCAAGAACAAATTAAGAATATGTTAAAGATTTACCTTGAAGCTGTTTGTGTTACAGACCATTCAAGAACAAATTAAGAATATGTTAAAGATTTACCTTGAAGCTGTTTGTGTTACAGACCATTCAAGAACAAATTAAGAATATGTTAAAGATTTACCTTGAAGCTGTTTGTGTTACAGGCCATTCAGGAACAGATGAAAATCCATGGACAGGAGCCGATTAAGTTTCAAGATGTCAAGGATGAAATATTTGATATGGTCAAGCCTAAAAACCCTTTTCAAATAACACTCTGTGATCTCATCAATAGGTTTGACTGAATTCTTTCCATTTCCATTTTCCATGTTTTGCAGATTGTTTTTCTTGAGGTTTCTTATTTTTAGTCACACCTCTACACTTCTTACTATAAGGGGAAATTAGGAGGTGTAGAAGATGACAGAAAGAGATGTGGTGTCACAACATAAGAGATTCAACAGGAGTAAACTATGAAATGTAAGAGCTTCAGGGAGAGGGGATTAAAAGGTTGTTACGGTGTAACCAGTAGGTAACTGGTAAAGCTGTAAGATTAAAACTACCGTATCAAGCATAAATATATAAGTACCAGCAAGTCGCTAATCAAGATGTCAGTCTCCACAAGACATACCAAGCAAATTTTTTTTAGAGATGATGACATTTACAGGAACCATTACAAAAAAAACTGATTATATAGACAAAAATGTCTCCTTCAGCAGACAAATATACATGAATAAATACAAAAACAAGGAAGATACAACTAATAAAATTCCAATTAACACTGGGCAAAGTTAATAATAAATGGAAAAAAAAAAAAAAAGAAAGATATAACTAATAAAAATAAAATTAATACTGGGCAAAGATAATAATACGAGGTATGTTCAAATGAAACCCGTCCCAGTGGCTTTATAACAAATATATGTAAGGTACATCAGCAGGAGTAGTAGAATTAAATACAACAATTGTTATGAAGCAAGTACCCACTGGGGTTCTTTAGAAATAGTCACCATAGGCATTCAGACACGCATCCCACTGTTTGGGTAGACGGCAGATGCCGTCCGAGAAAAATGACTTTGGTTGCTTAATGAACCATTTGGTCACCGAGGCCCTGACGTCTGCATCGGAGTCGAATCGTTGTCCTTTAGAGATTTTTTTAAGGGTCCGAACAAATGAAAGTCACATGGTGACAGATCGGGGCTGTAGGCTGGTGTGGCAGAACTTCCCACCGTTTCCTTGCTAACGCTTCCTGCACAATGTTCGCAACATGTGGACGAGCATTGTCGTGCAACAGAATCACACCACGTGAAAGCATGCCGGATCGTTTATTCTTGATGGCTGTATGCAGGTTGTCTAGTGTGTCTTTGTAGCGAATGGCATGGATGTTCACGCCAGGCTCTTTAAAGTCTACCAATAGGAGCCCTTCATGGTCAAAAAATGCGGTCAGCATAACCTTACCGGCGGAAATCTGTGACTTGAATTTTTTGGGTTTTGGTGATCCGGGATGTTTCCATTGCATGCTCGCTGATTTGCTGCACGGCTCAAAGTGGTGGCACTACGACTCATCGCCTGCCACTATGCGCAACAGAAATGCATCACCCTCCTCTTCGTAACGCAGCAGGTGGTTCAAGCTCCACCCCATGCGTTCTTCCTTATGGTGATCGGTCAGCATCCGTGGGACCCATTGTGAACACACCTTTCGATACTTCAGTTTCTTCCAAACCACCATTTGAACTGTCCCAAGAGACACAGTGAATTCCTCTTGTAGCAAACGTAAGCTCTGACGACCGTCCACCCGTATTGCTCCATCAATCTCGGCGATGGCTTCTTCTGTTGCAACAATATGCACCTGACCTGGCCGCGGAAGATCTTTCGTTAACTGACATCCTTCTCGAAACATTCGTGCCCAGTATTTTATTGTAGTCTTAGACACACTTTTGTCTCCATACACTGCTTTCATTCGGCGATGAATGTCGACTGGTCGACATCCTTCGGCTGTTAGGAACTGAATCACCGCTCGCTGATCGACCTTGGACGGATACATTATCACACCGGCCATTATTTTAACGGTCTGCAGCAGAACCAATGAATACTAGGAGAATGAACACTTACACACTTGTACATTCGTATGTGCTTATTACGTCAGATGTGACGTCATCATGCTCCTCCTACGAATGTCCACTTGGCGCAGCACGGTTGGGTTTCATTTGAACACGCCTCGTAAATGAAGACATCAAATAATAGTTGAGTATCTTCCTAGGGGGTGTGTGTATCCATAACTAGCAAAATCATATACAGTATTTTTTAGGATGAAGTAAAATTTATGAATGTTGGGTCAGCCAATTTTATGTGCCTGCGAGAAGACGTAAAAAATTCTGATGTGAGTACAAGCTAAGTTTATTGGGAAGGGTTGTTTCAAGAGAATATTTATTTATTTTCTAATCACATAATAAAATTTATGCTTACATACATGTGTTACTGTCAACCTAGGAAAGAGAAAAGTCATAATGAAGAATTCTCAGAAGAACATTATGTTAGACTCAAAAGCTGTGAGATGAGAGGTACATTTCTGTTTTTAGTGCCCGTTGTGAGAATACATTAATAAGTGTGACATACATTTTATAGCATTGTAATGTGAATTTGTTTTTGCTTGTTAAATGTTTCCCCAAAAAATTATTCTGTATTGATAATGTTTGTTTCTTTTCTTATTGTCAGTGGTAAAGGTGATACTGTCGTCAGCATTCTGATTGACCTGAATGACTTTTGGACTTATGAGAACCGAGAGTACTTAGTGCCAGACTTGTCTGATGAAGTTTGACAGTAGCCATCAACATTAATAGTTGTCTTGTGTTTGGACAGTACATTCTTGGCAAAAAAAATTAAATGTGCAGGGTTCGTAGCGACCTTGAAAAACCTTGAAAAACCTGGAAAACGAAAAAAAAAATTCCAGGCCTTGAAAAGCCTGGAAAAATGGCTAAAAGCCTTGAATTTTCCGCGTCGGACCTGGAAAAAAAATACAAATCGGAAGTCTTACGCTTTTCATCCATTTTTTCTGTTATTGATGGCATTTTTCGTTAAACTTCAGTTACCGTAGAATTTTTACTTCCCTTTGCGCACTAAATCCATTTCCAGACGTTTTCGGGAGTTTGCGTTTTCGGAGGTTTGCGTTTATGACGTGTTCGACCGAAAATGGCGGCCAAACCCGTATCGCTGGAAGAAGGACGCAATCGCGACTTTCAAAATTAGCTACAAATACAGTAGCACATATTTGTATGTAAGGTCCTTTTTCCAGCGATACGGGTTCAGCACCCGTATCGCTGGAAAAAGGACCTTAGATACAAATTTGTGATACTGTATTTGTAGCTAATTTTGAAAGACGCGATTGCGTCCTTTTTCCAGCGATACGGGTTTGGTTGCCATTTTCGGTCGAACCTTAGTTGTCGTCATTCTACTATAGGCCTAGCGTCTGTAGTCTGTTCATTCGAATGAAACATCGCCACTTTTTAAAGTCGAGACTTTGACATTTTGACAGCATCCTTCACTCTTCAATTTATTTTTTAGAAACATGCCCGATTGTAACTTTCAGCATTCATGTCTAGAAATGCCAAGTTATAAAACATGGATAGCGCCTGGAAAAACTGCAAATTACGCAAGTTGCACCATGTGTAAAAAAGAAATATGTTTGACCAGCATTTGAGAAAGTGCAGTAAAGTCGCATGTTACTGGGAAAAAAACGCCAACAACTTGTCTCTGCACATTCAAGTTGTATTAAATCGTTCATTTCAACTGAGGTAAGTAATAAATTTATTTATCTCATTTATAAAACATTTAAATAAGTCCAATTTATAGATAGGCCTACTGTATTTGCGTCTTTAATTTACAATATATTTAGGCTACAGTTTTACTTTTAACCATGGCCAAAATTTATAGGCCTGGTGTTTGAATGAAATTTCTTAGTTTACAACTGTTTACGGGAACATCTTTGACACAGTTTAAGATTGTCAGGAATAGAAATTGATGGCGATTCCATATCATATACCCTGTTATCAGACCCATGTCCCACTGTTCATTCTTTGGAAATAAATATATTTTGAATGATTTTTTTCTTAATGACAGCCTAAAGGGACATATCTCGTTCAACTTCTGAAGGGTTAGGGGCCTATAATTAGGATAGGCCTACATGTTTTCAATTCCAGATAACATGAATAACCGCTGATTCATGAAAGTGCCATAACTTATGTTAAATCACCGTAGGGCCTAATTAGGATGCATGAAAATTAGACTACCAAATTTGTGCATAGTATAGGCCTATGTTATTTTAAAAATAAATAGGTAAACAAGTAAAATTAAATAAAATTTTTAAAAATATCTAAACAAACAAACGAGATAAAACAAAACAAAACCCAACAAAAACACTAAACAAAGATAGTAAAGATGGGTTGGGGTGTAAAGGCCTGCTGTTTCCAGTTAGATATTTAATTGATTTTCACATATCCTATAAGAATATCATCATACCTTCTCCCTCCCAATTACTATATATTAACTTTTCTTGTTCTGGTTAAATATTGTTTGACTTTATTATTCATGCGTTTAGAACTTTGACTTGGTAAATATACATAGCTTAGGCCTACTCATAAGTTATTTGTGTTCCTTTTTTTTTTAAACAGAAACGAACACAACCCCAAGGAGCAGTTTTTCCCTCAGAAATATCAAAACCATCTAACACTACTCCCTCGGACACTACTTCCTCGGACACGTCAAAAACGTCTAACACTACTAGGAGACCTACAGAGTGACATCATTTGTGACCAAGGAAGAAACTCTCAGAGCTGAGATTATTTGGACTCTTTTTTCAGTGAAAAGTCACCATAGTTTTAATTCAAATACAGGAATTAATAAAATTTTTCAGAAAATGTGTCCTGATAGTTCTATTGCCAGACAGTTCGGTTTATCTGAAAGGAAAACTTTCTACCTGGCCTCTTTTGGACTGGCTCCATATTTCACCTCACTTCTTGAGAGCCAGCTTACATTGTTCTGTTTGATGAAAGCATGAACAAATCAATGCAGCGAAAGCAAATGGATTTCCATGTTCGTTTCTGGGATGTGAATGTGATAAAAGCACATTATCTAACATCAAAGTTTCTTGGACTTGCTAGAGCTCTTGATATGCAGACTGCATTTGATGATGCATGCTCATCATTAAATTTAGGACATTTGCTCCAACTGTCCATGGATGGGCCTAATGTAAATTGGTCTTTTCATGACAAAATTAATGTGCTACTGAACTAGAACTATGGCATAGAACTACTGAATGTTGGAAGCTGTGGGCTGCACAAAGTTCATGGTGCCACAACTGAATATATGTCCATTGATCTGAAGGTTGTGTTGGGGCAACTTTTAGGGTGGTCAAAGATCTTCTTGATGGATAGGCAACATGGGACATATTTTCTTCTGTGGTAGTCTTTACTCAGCCTTCACCTTTATTTCAAGACCTGAAATTCAGATTGGTGCATTTGGAACAGTAGCTGAAAATAGGTAGCATTTTCCTGTAGCACTGAAGAAAAAACAATTCAAATTGAAAAAAGACAAATCATCCTGTGTTTTGTGCGACAGAAGATAAGGCATGCCGACAGTCACCTGGCATGATACAAACAGATTTAATCTTATATCTACTGTTCACTCCAATGATAATATAAACAAGAAACTGTCCTGGTCAATGAGCACATAACTACAACACTGCCAACTCTACAAAAAAAGATCAAAGCAAAGATCAGGATGTCAGTATAACTCTTATTGAACCTGCTATTCTTCTACGCAATGTGACACCATCAAAACCACAGGTCACAACAACACGACTTACTGAGCACCACTTCATTGATAAATATGAAAGGGCAAGGTACAAACCAGACTGTAAAGTGTGTAAGGCTGCAGGGAACAGAAGCCAGACTTGCATGTACTGCCCAGATTGCAATGTACCTCTATGCCTGATACCCCGCTTCAAGTTATACCACACAGTCAAGGATTATCAACGATCTAGACAAAGACTCTTGCAGAGACCTACAGCTACAACTTCAACCCCAGTTAATGAAAAAAGCAGCTCAGACTACAACTAGAGGTACGTAACTACTCAAACATTTTAAAACGCTCATTGTCAGATGCCACAGATGCAGAATACATTCAAAAAAGACGAACACGAAAAATACATTTTTTTTTTGCATTTTATTCACAATTTTATTAGCCTTTTATGTTGATATACATGGTTAATCGTTTAATCAATATGTCAATCAAGCTTATTTTATTCATTACCATCCATGTCACTAACACTTTATTGCGCTGACGTTGAACAAATTCACTAAAAACTAATTCACTAAAAACTTGGAAAAGATGTCTGTTTTTCAATGTTTTATGAATTTTATTTTTAAAAAACAGTTCTTTTTTAAAAAATCTGCAAACACCATTGATAATGGGAGACGGTAATGCTCCGGATTGCTGGTTAGCAAAGTGATAATTATATCTGAGAAAATTAGATGAGGAAAATATTAGAGGTTCCCATCCTTGAAAATTACGTGCTGGACCTGGAAAAACCTGGAAAAAGCCTGGAAAATGCTTGAAGAAATTTGCTATGAACCCTGAATGTGTCATGAAACAGGAAATACCACTTTTAAATTTAGCAGAAAATATTTATTGAATGGTACTTAAAAGAATTAACACTATTTTTGGAGTTAGCGGCAGTTTGTTTATTTGAACTTGGATAAGTTGGAAGTAATTTTGATACAGTTAAATAGGATATCATTGTATCAGCATTTATATGTACTGTGTGTGTTTATGTATATATATATATATATATATATATATATATATATATATATATATATATATATATATATCTATATATATATATATATATATATATATATATATATACATTTGCTGATGATGTTGCCCTGATTGCTAAATCAGAGGCACATCTCCAATCCAACCTGCAAGTCTGGAAGGAAGAGCTGGAGAAGAGAGGGATGGTCATAAGCAGCTCTAAAACAAAATCCATGGTGATATCACAAGAAGAAAGAAGACATCAGATTAAGCTGGGAGAACAGGTCCTGGACCAGGTCGACCACTTTAAATACCTCGGAGCTATTATAGACCGAAAGGGAGGCATCAAAGAAGAGTTTGCCACTCAAAAAGCAGCAGCTGGGAGACTTTTTCAGGCCATAAATCGAGGATTCCTCAGCAAGAGAGAGGTTGGTAAGAAAACGAAGATGGCTGTATACTGCTCCCCCTATGTCCCAGTCATGACATATGGATACGAGTCATGGGCAATGACTACAACCCACAAAAGCCAGATCCAAACCTCAGAAATGAGGTATCTGAGGAAAGTGATTGAAGTAACAAGAAGAGACATGGTACGCAACCATACGATACGTCAAGGCCTTAAATCCTACCCCCTGCAGACCCAAGTAGAACAGACCCAATTAAGATGGTTTGGCCATGTCTGCAGAATGGGAGAAGATCAGCTACCACGACAAGCATGGGAAACAAAGAGCCAAGGATCCAGACCCCCAGGACGACCCAGAGTCCGCTGGGAGGACAACATTAGACAATCTTTGAAGGACCGAGGACTAGAATGGAACCAGGCCAGGAGGAAGACAGCCGATAGGATAGCCTGGCTCTCTTCCAAACCTCTACACCTCACGGTAGAAGGGGAATGACTAAGTAAGTAAGTATATATATATATTGTCTTATGCATCAATTACACTGAGATCATTAGGAAAGATATTGCCACTCATGACATTTACATTTGAAAGAGTTCTAACAAGTATGATAGTACTTAACCCTTTGAAAATAAAGTTAGGTCATTCATTCGATCTTTAAAAAATTCTTGCTCTGGTGGTGATGTCAGTGGGCATTCATTTTGCTGTGTTTGTCTTACTAATTTGGTTAGTGATATTCCATCTGTGGTAATGTTTCACCACATAAAAGTTATGACTCACCAGATCTTGACTAAAAGTTTATGTAACATTACATATTTGAAAAGAAATGACTTTGGTATTGTTATTTTAGTCTGATACAAATATTAATTGTGTGAAAGCAATATCTGTTCCAATGTGAATTGTCTAAATCTTTTTTTTTTGTGTCATGGTTGTAATCAGTCAGTCAGTGCCTTCTTGTTCCCTTGTATGTCTCTCTCCAGAAACATCTTTTAATTTGGAATGAAAACTGAGGAATTCAAAATTTGAAATCACTGCCATGTCCCTCTGATATCTGGGAACACTCATGAGGCATTCACATCCATAATATGGTTTTATTTTATTGTGGTTTTACAGAGCAGTATTTGAAGTCTTGATTTTGTTCAGAAGCCTTGTGTTTGTGGATATTGCTGCTAATTTTGTCTTTCTTTACTTAACGTGGAGAAATTAAATTTTTGAGTAATAAAGCAGAATAAACTACTAATCCATGCATAATCTAAAGTTAATATTGATGTACTAATATGTTTTGCAGTTGAATAAAGTGTATGTTAATGAATACTGTAAGATTGTTTACATTCTACATTTTCATTCCTCATAGTTTTACTGTTTTGTCAGTGTTGTGTGGGTCAACACATAAGACCACAGTGTCCACCTTTCCATTAACTTGATCATGGGCAGAATTTTTGTTTGTTTGCTAGGTATTATTTAACAATGGGAGGTTACTGATATTATGGCCAACTATTCTTTGTATCTTTTTTATAATCATCATCATTCTCATTGTTCTGGGAAACAGAAGGTAGAAATAAACATTTTGTATCTTACCCAGTTCTGAACGGAAGGGGTGCTCTTGGCATTGTCTTTTGTTAAATGGTGTAAGTTTGCTGGCATATTTATAGAAGTGGGTGAGGAATGGAGCTGAAACACTTTGGAGGCAGTCTTTCTGCTTGTAGATTCATAGAATTTTGCTGTTGAGTTGAAGAAAACTTTAGTGATATTCTAGTTTCTATCTTCTGTTGATCCATCACCATTATGTGGCTTTTTTTTCAGGTTGAATAGGAAGAACCTAGGCTGAAGCTTGTGAAGCCTGACTTTACTTATATTTTTTAAGGGCATTTAACCTTTTGTAATTGTTTTGTAATAAAATTAAAGGGTGTAAAAGTTAAAACACTAAAAATATGATATTATAGTTTATAACATCATCACGTTACTGGTTTGGTTACAAAGCAAAGCACTGCTTATATGAGAGATTAGTTGTAGTAAGAACAAAAACAACCAAAAAGCTGCAGACATTCATAAATGGATGCCTGTGTAGAATAGAAGCATTGAAGTGATATGACAAGATCACTAATGTGGAACTTACTTAGTCATTCCCCTTCTACCGTGAGGTGTAGAGGTGTGGGAGAAAGAGCGCCAGACTATCCTATCGGCTGTCTTCCTCCTGGCCTGGTTCCATTCTAGTCCTCGATCCTTCAAAGATTGTCTAATGTTATCCACCCAGTGGACTCTGGGTCGCCCTGGGGGTCTGGATCCCTGGCTCTTTGTTTCCCATGGTTGTCGTGGTAGCCGATCTTCTCCCATTCTGCAGACATGGCCAAACCATCTTAGTTGGGACTGTTCTACTTGGGTCTGCAGGGGGTGGGAATTTAGGCCTTGACGTATCGTCTGGTTGCGGACCATGTCTCTTGTTACTTCAACCACCTTCTTCAGATACCTCATTTCTGAGGTTTGGATCTGGCTTTTGTGGGTTGTAGTCATTGCCCATGACTCGCATCCATACGTCAAGACTGGGCTAATGTGGAACTGATGACAAGAACTAGACAAGAGACGGTGGAACAAGAGGTGACAAGAACTAGACAAGTGCCAGTTGAACAAGAGATGACAAGAACTAGACAAGTGCCAGTGGAACAAGAGATGACAAGAACTAGACAAGTGCCAGTTGAATAAGAAATAAGATGAGGCTGGAGATGGATAGGAGACACATTGAGAAAACCTGTTGATAACAGTACAAGACAATCCTTATTCTGGAATCCCCAGGGTAAGAGGCGGTAGAGGAAAACCAAAGAATAAATGGAGAAGAGAACTGGAGACAGACATGAAGGGGATGAAGAAGACATGTTAAGACCTTGAGCTGATGTCTTGTGGGATAGGAAGACTTGTCATGAGTTTCTTGATTGGCTATGCTATGAATAAACAAAAAACCAAAAACTCAGTGTGGAAAAAATGAGAGAGATATGGATAAATAATGAAACAAAAAATGAAATAAAATAAGCTTTTAAAAATAAGAAGAGAAAAGGAAAGGAATCTGCTGGTAAGAAGAGAAACCAGAATTGAAGAAAAGAAATGGTGATGAAACACGAGAAATAAAACATGAGTGGAGAAAGTCACCTCAGACAAAAGAATGCTGGGTGTTCAAAATGTTTGGTTTAAGGTGCCTCATGAGGTTGGTGAGATGTTCTTCAAGGTAAAACTGACTTTTAGCATCAGAGGAACAGGATCTGATCTGGACGTCTATAGCACCATAGTGGTCAGGGCCATTGAAGTGGAAAGCTAGAGTTGTAGAAGCAATACAAGAGATGTCAGTAAGGTGTTGGCACAATCGGTTGTCAAGTCATGTACCCGTTTGGCCAATATGTTAATCTGCAATGTTTTCGAATGGTGGTGTACATAATTCCATGTAAAACTATTGGTGATTGGGAACTTTAGGAAATGACACATTACGTGTTAAGAATATATATTGGCACATCTTGCATCATTTCTGGTGTTTGATTGTAGAAAAATAAAGTTCACAATAAAGCAGTTTCATCATCTCCTTTTTCACTTCTTATGGAACCACCACTTCAGATGGCCGCCTTGAAAAAGCATATACAACAGCAGTCTTGCAGCTAGGTTTTTTTTAACAGTTTGTTTCACATGATGAGGTTGCCAGTCCCATGTACAACCTCATATGTCACCTTTTATGAATTGCCTGAGGGAGCAGTCCTATTATTTCTTTTTCTCCTCCGAGACTCTCGGTGACTACACATGGCAATAACACAGCATGAATCAATAATAAACCTGGATCATGGATCTTCCAGATTACTGTATTTTGATTCTGGAATGATCAGTGGACAGAGCGACTTGGAGTTTCTGACAAAAGGCCAGCTGATAGATTTTATGTTAGTTAATTCTGACAAAAAAGCAAAAAAAACATTCCAGTACCTCTGATCCTTGCTACAGAGCTTCTACAAGAGTTGCAGAAATTATGTGAGGACTGCAAACTATAAGTCAGAAGAGTTCAGGACCACCTGGTGTAAGACAGGGTGATACTCTGTGTGACAGTGTCACTTTATATTTTCATACTCCTCATGGATGATGTTATCAAAGCATATAAGAGGAGGACAAGAAAGTATTCAGTGGGGTACGAACGAACGAACGAACTTTATTTTCAAAGAAGATGAGACAGGTTGTATTTCAGAGCTGGCATTTGCCGATGATGTCTCCCTGATTGCTAAATCAGAGGTACATCTTCAATCCAACCTGCAAATCTGGAAGCAAGATCTGGAGAAGAGAGGGATGGTCATCTGCACCTCCAAAACAAAAACCATGGTGATATTACGAGAGGGAAGAAGGCATCAGATTTTGCTGGGAGAACAGGTCCTGGAGCAGGTCAACCACTTTAAATACCTTGGAGCTGTCATAGACTGGAAGGTAGGCATCAAAGAAGAGTTGACTACTTGAAGAGAAGCAGCTGGGAGACTTTTTCAGGCCTTAAATCAAGGATTCCTCAGTAAAAGAGAAGATGGCTATTATACCTCTCCACCTATGTTCCAGTCTTGACGTATGAATGTGAGTTATGGGCAATGACTACAACCTACAAGAGCCAGCTCCAAACCTCAGAAATGAGGTATCTGAGGAAGGTGGTTAAAGTAACAAGAAGAGACATGGTCTGCAATCAGATGATACGGCAAGGCCTCAAAACCCAGCCCCTGCAGAACCAAGTAGAACAGTCCCAACTACGATGATTTGGCCATGTCCGCAGAATGGGACAAGATCAGCTACCATGACAAGTATGGGAAACTAAGAGCCAGGAATCTAGACCTCCAGGACGACATTAGACAATCTGAAGAATCGAGGACTAGATTGGAACCAGGCCAGGAGGAAGACTGCCGATAGCACAGTATGGCATTTTCTCTGGCAAACCTCTACACCCCAAGGTAGAAGAGGAACGACTAAGTAAGTAATTCTGAGAACAGTTGCTTACACAAGTATCATCTTGAAAGGTATCTAAATGTTCACCACTATCTTTGTTACAGAAATGAATGGGTTTTCAGCTGCTTTGCTCAACCAGTCTGTCAGTCCTCTGTTAATAAATCTTACAAAAAAGCTATCATAGTCACAGTAAGATACATTTATTATTAAATTCCAGCATCGACATGTCATCAGTAATCTGTTTTTAATTCATTTTTCCAGCAATTTTGTAATGCAGTGGGGAAATGTGACAAGCTCCCTTATGAAACATAGAACAGGAACTCTGTTTCATCCTTAAACTTTATACATAATTTATAGAGGAAATTATATTCATTTCACTCTCTTGGATTACTAAACTTTATCTGATTTGGACACCATTTAAGTTTGTTGTTTGAACCACGCCATCACAGTCTCAGCATACATAGAGTGATAGACCCATCTTCAGAATCAAGTTTCGATGTGAACTTTGAAGTTTTTAACTTTCATCTTGTTTTAATATCTATTGTGGCAGACTTCCCAACCTTATAAAATACGCTTTCTGTCTTTGAATGTATGTTTAAAATCTCAATCTTTGATTCAATTGTTTAAAATTTCTGCTTCTTGTTAGAGGGAAGAATGTGTCACAACTGCCATACTATACAACAAAACTATGTAAACACTGGACAGTCACACTCACACTAAAGAATCTGATGAACAGACTGAATGTGTATGAGATTTTAAAGTAGATACTCGTCTCCATCACAGCTCTCACTGCCTGACACATTTGGTTTAGCTCAGGCTACACTCCTCCCTTTCTCATGTCAGCATAACAAAAAAATGCTGGCTAGTACTACATTATATGAATTATAATTTAAGTAGTAATAATGAAATGCAGGGGGTTAATGAAAATATGTAATGTAAATCTCTCTAGGACAAGCAGTGTTGCAACCACAAGGTCTTTATCAGGGACAGACAAACAAAAACAGCAGAGAAAAGGAAGTGAGAACTAAGCTAAATGCATAACAAATAAATAAACATGAAACAAGCCGTAAATATAAAACTGTTATCACTCTGGAAAATCCCAGTAAGAAATTGGGTTATCACTCTTGAAAATTCCAGTAAGAAATGGTGTTCTCATTTTGGAAAATCCCAGTGTGAAATAATGTCACTGGTAAATCCCAGTGAGAAGTATGTGAGGACACAATGGGAAAACCAGCAATGAAATAAAAAGAAGGGGTTGTTACTGGGACAAGAGGCTATATGTGACAACAGCAAAAAACAGTATTAGAAATCACAAAATAAATAACAATAAACTAGAAAGAATGATTAAGTATGATATATGAAGTAGGTAACTTAAGTAAACGTAGTCTCACAACAGATGCAGCTAATGGGGAGTGAAGTGTTAGAGACTTCACATACTAGGACCAGCGTTATAAGGTGGGGGTGACCAGTTCACATCCTCACTTCCTTTGCCTTTCATAACTCCAGTGCAAAGCCTGGTATCCATTTGCAGCAGGGTGTATAAGCATGACACTACCAGGTTTAGATCATGTAACCAACAAACTTTGGCAGCCAAGAGACAGCACTGTAAATTAAGTACAGTAGTAGTAATGAAATGTGTGAAAAAATGGATGTAACCAGAATACTATCCTACTTCAATCTCTCATATGTCCTGGTATTTTATATTACCCAGACGGGAATTTGGCCATGGTGAATTGACATGCACTGGTGCTATAAAACATATAACAAGGAATGGAGAGATATGGTAGTTCAGAACATTCAAGAAGCAGAGGATGAAAATAGTTCAACACGGCCAAGGAACCACATGGGAAAGAGCTCTGTAGAGGCCCTAGACATGTAACGATTGTTGGCAGATGGCACCACGAAGACTCTGCTTCACTGCCAGATAATGTATGTATCTCTCAGCCAGGGTGACCACTTGCTCACGAGTTTCTGCCCCATGCTACAATATGAATCATCTCAGGTCAGACGTTTGGGGCTCTTTCAGCTGTTCTATAAAAACCATTTCCTGAAGTCCTTCCCATCTCTGCCCAAACTTTCCAGCAAGCCTCATTTCTCCAAAATAAGACGCTAGGCAAGTAGCAAACTTTAGTAATTTTCTGCAGATTCGCTGCACAAAACACATTTTTCTTACATTTCGATGTTAAATGGAATCGTTGGAGAAGGGATTCTTTTAGCAGGTCATAGTTGTTATCTTTATTTAGATGGAGTATATGGATGATGTCAAAAGCTGCTACGTGTAGATCTGGCGATAATTTCAGGTTCTATTTATTCTTAGGGGAAGCCTGCTGTCGTAGATTTGTGATTGGGAAATTAAGACACAGATTGGTCCCTTCTGAATAGACTAGAACCTGAGGTGACTCAGTGAGAGATAATAATAGAGATAGATTTTCACCAGTGAGATGGTGGAAACTAGGTAATTCTGTCCCTGAGACTCGAGGGGATCCTCTCACTCAGCCTATCTCTACAACAGAAAGTATTTGTCGGACAGATAACTCAGTTATATAGATGTACTATATATCAACCACTCGCCGACACACACACATAAGTGACGACAATTTGACGTACAAACGTGAAAACTATAACAATGGAATATAGATATTTTGGGACGAGCTGACAGACACACTTGAATAAGTTTATGTAAATTTTATTTATCTTTAAAGAATTTTCACAACACAGTAAATAAAGTTAGACTATCAAATCAATACACAAATAAACATAGGTTAAGGAATCAAAAGCCCTAACTATAATTTTTGAACTCTTTGAATCAGACGAAATGGAACCAAATGATGTTGTAGTGTTCTCAGACTCGCAGGCTGCCCTCTTGGCAATAGGAAACTGGAAAACCAACTCAATCAGTACTATCCAGAAGGTTCAAGAAACATGCCACAAAATTATGAACTTGTACGGAACAGAAATATACATGCAATGGATACCTGGCCACATAAACATCACATTAAATGAAGTTGCTGATAGACTGGCAAAGAAGGGAGCAAAAATGCCACAGATTGATCACCCACTGAGTATGTTAACAGTTAAACAAATAGTCAAAAACAACTGTAAAGAAGTTTGGCTGAACACGTGGGCACAGGCTAAAACAGGAAGAAGACTCTTCATTCACCAAACAGCCCAAATAAGAAAGATGCTATGAACGATATCGAACGAAGGTACCAAACCAAAATCTTCAGATTGAGAACAGGCCACTCTACACTAAATGGCCACAGAAACAGACTAAGTTCACAAAATATAGCAAAATGTAGACACTGCCCTAACCCGTTGGAGACAGTAGAACACCACCTACTACAGTGCCCTGCACTTCAGGGACTGAGACAACAACTGCTACCACACAACCCATCCATAGACATACACTGTATGGCAGCTCAGAACAGCTTATACGAACTGCGCAGTACCATATAATGGCATCAAGGTCACCAAGAGCCGACGCTCAGTGACAGTGGATCAAAGAAGAAGAAGAAGAAGAAGGAATCAATAACAGAGTTGACCCATAGGTGTAATCCTTTCCCCCTCTGTTAAACCAAGATCTCGTTATGAGAGAAGTTATTCGCCCCAAAGAGTCACAGATTTATACACTATGGTCTAGGATTTCTCTCTACCGTAAATAACAGAGGTTTTTCCTGTAATCTACTCTGAAATAGATAGCATATGTAATCTTTAAGAAGAAAAAACAATCAATGGATTACAGAATCAAAGAATTAATCATCCCTGCATTTTCTCGCTCTGACACACTTGTGATCACAAGACATGCTCTCTTACCTAATAGGCACTCTCACCACATCTGGAACAATTGTTTAAGGAACATACAGCCCATCCAATGATGTGTTTAGGCAAAACAAGCCCCAGCTTCTCCAATGCTAATAAATTCAAATCTTGGGAAGCGCTCGCTTCACTATGGTACGTAGGATGCTGATAACTGTTACTTCAATTTTTGTCCAGGTAGTAAAAATAATTAAGAAGTCTAATGTTCACCAGGGTACAGTAGCTGGAAATAATCGATCGTTACCTCGAGTTGCAGGTAAATAACTCTGTTCAGGATTTATCTTCTTCTCAACACAGTGGTTGTTATACAAGTAATGTCACAGGTTTGATTATGTTAAATGTTTGATGTAGTCGCCACCACGGGCCGACTGAAAAACTTTGATTATTGGAAAAGAACTCTGGAACTCAATGCCAGTTACAATATGAATTTCAGAAAAATAGTTCTTTTCGTCTCGTTATTTTCTGCTATACATAAACAGAAACCGCTGGTAGGTTTTGGGCTAGACCCAGATACTGTATAAAAGGAAGAGAAAAACATAAATACTCAACCCTAATATTATACACAATCCTACGTGTATATAGAATATGTTCACTTCGGTCATTTAACTTAAATTATAAACCGCAAACTTAGAGCTTGTCTTATTGTTTAAAACTCCCGTGAAATAAATTCTAGTCATTAAAAAAAATCAATCATCATGAATTAGAAATAAATACATATCTCGTCAACACTCATGATGATGAATCAGTGCATTTACTTAGTTAGTTAAAGTGTTCTCTGACTGGTTACTAGCAATTTAATTAAATTTATTTATAGCTAAATGAGTTTTTAGCTAGAAATTATAATTTATTCTGCTATCCACTGTAACACAGTAACTTAGAGAATTATAATGACGATTAAACTAGTAAATCACTGTTGCGTACAGTTTTGCTGAGTTTATAATCTGTTAAACATACATGTTTAGTTTGAAGACATTATTTTTAGATTCCTGATCAAAGGGGTATTACTCATGTTTTACTGGGGTTGAATTTAAAAGTGGTTGTTATCCCACTTGTTGTAACCTAGCAGTCTAATATTAGAACGGATGTCTGGTTGCCTGACCATATATGGCTTCAATGGTCAGCTTTTCTCGGAATGTTTGCAACTAGAACTGAGGTCTTATTACCTGACCATATATGGCTTGAATGGTCAGTCTTTACCTAGTATGTGTTCAACATCGCCTATCTGAGTTTAGCTCAGAGGGTGTAGAGCCCTTTTCGTAGACCTCTACACTCCTTTACAGATGAAGGTAGTCTTATATTATTAATACATGGTCCTACCTCTGTAATAACTTTGCGCACCGACTTACATGAGAGTAAGTCTTATTGGTGAGTTTGATTTCATTAGCGCACGGTTGTGCACTAAGGCGTATAGGGGTTATCCTATCCGCACGTGTATCTAGACAGTCGGTTGACGTCATGAATGGGTTTGAGAAGCAAGAATCCCAAGTTCCAATAATGAATCTTCGGGAGTTCGAGACCCGTGTTTTGGGTAAAGTATTTTATATTGAGACCTGGTCCTGCGGATTAGCAGTCGTAGCCGGTGGTCATCCACGTAAGTGCTGAGTCGTTGGAAGAGCCAAGTATATACTTATTGTGATAATAATGATCGTTCTTCACAGTCGTGAGTATCTAGTCGATAACAGGTGACTAGCCTGTACCGAAATGGATTCACAGCTGTAGATATATTTTTGTATGCCAGTAAATGCCTATCAAGGGGATCGGCGGTGACTACCGTGGATCTAAGTTATCTATATAATATTAGGAAGCCGTTGGGGCCAGTCACGGAAAGAAACAAGAGGTAATTCAAGTATCAATGCCTTAGTAACTTTACATGCCTAGAAGGTATTTAGTAGGAACCTGCACCTACGTTCTAATATGTTTTGTTGATGAGGACTTCTTTAGAGCGGGATCTTAGATACTACCAAGTATAATGAGAAGCTCTTGTCCTTGAGGAAAGGTCAACCGTGATCAAAATAACCTTGTACTGACTACTTCATGACCTTTATGACTATTAATGTATTTACTCAGAGACCTAGTCAGAATTTGCTGGAGGATTCTTCTGAGACTATTTATTTGAATTATTATTGAGGACATGCGTCCATAATCATCATGTCGAATTATCTATTAACCGTCAACATTGAGTATTTCGTCCCGTATGATGTGATGTCAATAAACAATGTATGAACTTTCAATTAACGAGTTTGGACTATCAAAGTATTGGCACTTGTTGATGTGCCTACGTTGAGCTTGCATCTTATTGCATCAAGTATTAATATATTCGCGGAATTTGCACGATTGACTCAAGAACATAAACAGTCCCAACAATTACATATCCACCACCAACAGTAGCAATAAGAGAGCAGAAAGAGTGTTCAACAATATGGCGGCGCAGTGTGCTCTGAAAATATCCAGTTTTCAGTAGCGGAAAAGAACTCAAGTCTACATTCAAACTCGGTTGAATAGAAGTATGCTGTCTTTCAAGGCGACAACATCCTGGACCTTGCAGCACTTTTAACGGGCATCCAATGTCAAGGACAACCCAGGGATTTTAACTGGCAAGTTTCGACATTAGACTACGGCATTACAATACTTCAAGTAGATGACTTAAGCATACAGTCCCGGATGCGAGGAATATTGTTTTTTTAGCCGGTTGAGATAAGTAAAAACGTCATGTTGTTATTACACCGTTTTACGTTTAACTGTGCCTTGACTTAGTAATATGTCCACTACTCTTTATTCATGTTGCATGTTCTATGTTTAATGTTTATCGTGGGAGGTTGGGAATGGCGACTTAGGACGGAAAAATACCAGTTTCACCACAGGTCCGTCTTGGGTGTTCTATAGGAATTATTTTGCAGACTTCCCTCAGTGGAATGTTCCTATGCGTGAGCATAGAAGGATCTTTGGTCCACTGTGTCTGGTAGTCTGTGACACCTGACTGTTCAGTTGTAGTGTCAAGTTTTAATTGTTGTTTTCATAGTTATTTTTATTCGTACCTTAGTTTTATGATGTATTTTGTTAGTATTATGCGTCCTTCTAACCTGACTGTCGTTCAGTTTCTTACACCATTGATATCTATACACTGTGTTGTCAACTGTCTTGTGTATTATCGGATCGTAGATGTCATCGTAATTTTTTACGACATTCTATTTTAGTTCCACATTTTAATTTTGTTGATTTCTACGACTGTTTTCATTTGTCTTGATTATCGTGTCTTGTCAGTATTGTGCTATTGTCTGTCACGTTATTGCTTTCATATCATTTCATGTTATAAATTACTTTATTAATTATTAATATAATTGCCTATTATATGACTTGAATTTACCGTTCTAGGACAGGAACGAAGACCATTTGGTGAAGTAACATTTTATGTAGAAATATTTCAGAATAATTTTTAATAATGTCTACCTTAGACTATTTTATTAAGCAGGCTAAGGCGCTTAATATACCTCCGGAAGAGATTAGATCATTTGCTATGACAGAATATAAAGAATCTCAAAGGTTGGAATCTCAAAGATTAGAAGCTGAGAAATTAAGATTGGAAAATTTGAGATTTGAGGCGGATGAAAATGAGAAAAAAATGAGATTGGCCGCTGAATTAGAAGAGAAACGGGCTGAGGAAGATGAAAAGAAGAGGAAATTTATGGCTGAGGAAGAGGAGAAAAAAATGAGATTATCCGCTGAACTAGAAGATAAACTATTTCAGCGTGAGGTAGAACAGAAAAGATGGGATGCTGAAGAAAAATTTAAAAGAGATGCTGCAGAAAAGGAAAAACTACTTAAAACTGAGATGGAAGTTAAACAAAAGGAAATGGAAGGAAGGAGATTAATAGCTGAACAAAATACAAGAAGACGTCAGCTTGAGACAGAAGAGAATGACAAGAAACGTCAGCATGATTTGAAACTTGCCGAATTGGAATTTGATAGAATAAGATTGTCAAGTGAATGTAATACACAAAAGACCCAGGAAGGCCATTCTTCATCTAGACATGAGAATTTTAGAGAGATTCATCTCAAATTGCCTAAATTTACTCCACCATCCGACGATGTCATATTTTTTTTGGACAGGTTTGAGGCTACATGTCGGTCGTACAACTTGGATAAATCATTATATTGCACCCACTTATCCAGATTACTAACAGGAGAGGCAATGGCTGTTTATCACACTACTAGCTCTATAGATAAAAATGATTATGACGCTCTCAGGGCCGCTCTTCTAAACAAATTTCAGATGACAGAGGATCAATACAGACTTAGGTTCAAGTCTATGCTCCCACAATCTAGCAAGAATTTTGATGATTTTCTTTCTCAAATACGTCTTACCTTAGAACGATGGATAGAACTATCCAAGATAGAGAAATCGTATGATGGTATTTTTGACTTATTACTTCGCGATAAAGTTTTATCAGCAGTAAGTCCTGCATTTCTTGCGTTCCTACATGAACGTAAACCAGGTAATATAAAAGAAATGTCAGAACATTGTAAAAATTTCTGCACTGCTCATCCTAACATGGATGTCAGCAATGCACAGCTTAAAGACGATTTACCCGTTGCTTTCGCCATGCAACAAAACAATTTCCCTAGAAATCGTTCGATAAGTAGCGATAGAAATTTTCAAAGGGGAAGTAATAATAATTTCAACTTTGGTCATTTTCAAAAGGGGAAACAATACTCACATTCTGCTCCATTTAATATATCATGGGGTCAAGCTCACAGATCTCGAGATTTTATTAACAACAATCCTATATATAATCAAGGTAATAATAATAAACAACATTGGAGATCTCAATCATATCATCCTGAAAATAGAAATAGATTTATGAATAAGTCATTTCACCAACATCACAACAGTGATAACTTTCATGGGCGGACTCAGCCAAATTTTAATGATAGCAGAAACAATAATTATAGCAATTTTAATGACAATAATCAGGTTCGATCGCGACGAAGAGATAGATCGTCGAGCAGACCACGACAACATTCAAATGTTGCTTCAATTGAAGCACAAACTAACAAAGGTAATGATACTAATGTTAATCAACATAACGCTATGTCTTGTATCGATCTAGAACAGGTAAAGACATGTCAAGAATGCTCAACGCTATTCCAGCCCAAGGCGATCACAACGCTGCGATGCGGGCACACTTTACCAAGTCTACCCGTAGTTTGTACGGCTACTTCTGCATCAATTCACCATGGGAAAGGGTGTTTAAAATTCAACAGAGGATACGTCAACTCGATTCCTTGCTCTGTCTTGTTTGACTCAGGCTGCAGTACTGTCGGAGTGCGGAACTCTCTGATCAACCCCTCCTTGGCCACAGGCAACGTGGTCAAGTGTGTCACATTTGGTGGTACTGTGGAAACCTTCCCTACAGCAATCATTAACTTACAGACACCTTTCTTTTCAGGGAAGATACATGCCTGTCTTCTGCAGAATCCAGTTAGCGATGTGATACTTGGTTGTATACACGGTATAAAAGAGTGTACACCAGAGCAAATTAAGGAATGGGAAAAGCGACACATTCATGCTGCAAATGCAGTTGTTACCAGAGCGCAAGCTACTGAATTGTCGCGTGAATCAACTTCTGAACCTACGGTTCATAATAGTAATGATGACGATTCTCCTATTTCAAGGGAACTTTTTGCTAATTTACAAAAGAATGACAATTCTTTGCAGAGATTTTTTCAATTGGCGACTAAGAGTAATAATAACAACACAATTGCAAAGTCTAGACACCAATTTGCTCTAAAAAAAAGTATTTTAGTTAGATTAATAAGAGAAACAGATTCATTGGTGCGTTCACAAATTCTGGTCCCGTCTGCTATGAGACCCAGAATATTACGACATGCTCATGATTCACAATGCGCAGGTCACATGGGTTTTTCCCGAACAAAATCTAGAGTGCTATCCGCATTCTATTGGCCTGGCGTTCATAGGGATGTTAATCTCTATTGTCGTTCCTGCATGACATGTCAGGAAGTTAAAGTAAGGGGTCCGTATCATGATGCTCCTATCCAAGCTGCGGACATACCTATTAGACCATTTGATAAAATGGCAATAGACATCATTGGTCCTATATTGCCATCTGCAAGAGGGCATACACATATTCTCACCTGTATCGATATGTGTACGCGTTGGCCTGAGGCCATACCTCTTAAGAACACCTCATCTGCCAGTGTTGCAGAAGCGTTAATGCTGATCTTTTCACGCATTGGTTTTCCACGTAAGATCCTATCGGATCATGGTGTCCAATTTATTTCCGAATCCATGTCACAGGTTATGAAGACATTGGGTATAGATAGATCTCTCAGTTCAATATACCATCCAATGTCGAATGGATTAATTGAGAGACAGAATAGGACACTTAAGCAGTTGTTGGGTAAGATGACTCAAGATCACCCTCAAGAGTGGGACAGGGTCCTACCCGCTGCTCTCTTCGCGTATAGCGAAGTGCAAAACCAAGCAACAGGTTTTTCCCCCTTCCAGTTGGTTTTTGGCATACAACCACGCGGACCTATGTCTTTAATCCATGATTTATTGGTTGAAGATAATATACCTGAGGAAACTCAATCCTCATATGAATATGTCATCTCTTTAAGAAAGAGAATAATAGATGCCTGTAGGTTAGCTACTGCATCATCAGAAGAGTCTAAAGAAAAAGCTCGTCTATTTGCAAATCGGTATAGACGTCTTCGCCAGCTTATTCCTGGTGACGAGGTTTTTGTTTTACTGCCTTCACATAATAATCGTCTACTTATCACATGGAGAGGTCCTTTTAGGATCATCTCAAGAATATCCGATGTCGACTACATCGTAGATATTAATGGAAAACACAAAACCTTTCACATTAACATGTTGAAAGAGTATTATTCACGTCCTGATTATTTACAATCAGTATTTCAAGCGACTGACGATCCTACTCCTCATATTCACAACTATACTAATTTGTCTGTTATACAAGAAGAAGAATCTTCTTTTCAAGATGTACAATTGCCCATACCAGTTGTACCTCTTCATTCCACGGAAAACTGGAATGATGTCACTATTTCTTCTTCTCTTTCGACTGATCAACGACAACAAGTTTCATCACTTCTTCAAACGTATGATAAGGTTCTCACTGACATTCCAGGTCATACATCAGCTATTCAGCATGATATTCTCCTAACTGATGAAACACCTATCCGTATTCGTCCATATCCCATACTTTTACACTTTAGAGATAAGGTCGAAAAGGAATTAGACGAGATGCTTCGATTAAAAATAATTGAACCATCTTTGTCACCATATGCTTCATCTATGGTGATAATTAGAAAGAAGGATAATAACATTCGTCTATGTGTAGACTATAGAAAATTAAATAAAGTCACACAATTTGACGCTGAAACTTTGCCACTTTTAGAAGATTTATTAGTGAAATTATCTCATTCTACTTTCTTCTCTAAGTTTGATCTGTCAAAAGGCTATTGGCAAGTACCATTGACAGAAAGGGCAAAACCACTAACTGCTTTCTCGACGCCCCGGGGTCTATTCCAATGGAATTTTATGCCTTTCGGGTTAGTTAACGCTCCTGCCACGTTCGTACGCATGATGCGTCGAATCCTATCTCATCATCCCAACGTCATTGCGTACATAGACGACATTTGTCTTTTCAGTGACTCATGGGAAGAACATTTAGAAGGATTAAACTCATTACTGTCCACGTTACAAAATCATAATTTAACTGCTAAGCCATCAAAGGCATTTGTGGGTTTCCACGAGATTTCTTTTTTGGGACACCGTATTGGTCGCGGTATGTTATATACAGAGGACAGTAATGTTTCCAAAATCCTTAACATCTCCACACCTAAAACAAAGAAACAGGTGCGATCTCTATTAGGACTAGTACAATACTATGGGAAATTCATACCTCCTCTTTCGTCCGTTACTGCTCCTTTCTCTTCATTACTTAGGAAGGGTGCAGCTAACGTGATTCGGTGGTCTAACGAACATCAAATCGCGTTGGATATCATAAAGACATTTTTTTCTAATCACCCTGTTTTAAGGTTACCTAACGAGAATTTGCCATTTGTTTTACGCAGCGATGCTTCTAATTACGGCGTGGGAAGTGTCTTACTACAAGAATATAATGACACCTTGCATCCCGTTCTCTATGTGTCACGGAAGTTAACTCCAACTGAACAGAATTACTCTGTTTTGGATAAGGAACTTCTCGGGCTTGTTTGGTCAATAAATAAACTTCAAAGATATCTGCTTGGATCACACTTTATTGTGGAATCAGACCAAAAAGCTCTTACTGCACTAAACACAAAGGACGTAAAATCTGCCAAATCTACTAGGTATGCGATCGCGTTACAACCATTTAATTTCACGATTCGATCCATACCTGGCACACAGAATGTTCTCGCTGACATCTTGTCAAGATGTCCGAATGAATCGAGTTAACAGCTACGCACTAAAGACAACTGAACTTGGACACTGACAGTTCGTCGAGTGTAACTTTTTACGTGTTATACCTCGATTGCAAGAGTCATTAACCTTCATTCAAGTGAAATCTACAATGCTTATGTATCAAAATAACATGGAACTTTAATGTATATGTCTATCCTTGTGAGAATAACATTCACTTAATTATGACATTGAAAAGATAATAACGTTGGAAAAGGATTATATTTTCTCACCGAAATAACATTTCTACCACTCTGATTTCTTCGTGGAACTGAATTTGTTATATTATAATCTGTTCACTAACAGAAAAATGGAACTTTCGGTATTTAAGTAATTAATAACATTATTAGGGTGAAATAAATGAATTAATTAGATTATTAAACTTAGATACTTAGTTAGTTAAAATAATGATTAATGTAATTAACTATACAATATTTAAGTGGATTTATCAATAGTTGTATTTAAGCACATTAATTTAATATTAGTACTTTCATTAGTACCTCAAAAGGACTTAGACACACAGTTAAGTGCGTTGTTCTTATACGTGTTTAAATTGTATTCTTTCATTTTTATTCATTTTTTCACTTGTCATTTTAAATGCATATCCATCACTTTTATGTTTATTCATTGGTTTCTCATCATTTCTTTGTATTTGCGTTTACATTTGTTTTAATTCAATATTTCTAATATGATATTTCATTTCATTGACCACATTGTACCAAAGGTGTGCAATTGTGGATGTATGCTTTTATGCATACCTTTTGTTGTTTGAGTTAACTGGAATTTCATATTTTATAATTTTTATCATGCTATATTGGTAAAATAGGAATATGTAAACTTGACTTACCTCTAGTGTCGGTATTAAAGAAAAAAATTAATATAATTAATTTTTTTGGGGGGATTGGTAAGGAATCTGTAGAGCCCTTTTCGTAGACCTCTACACTCCTTTACAGATGAAGGTAGTCTTATATTATTAATACATGGTCCTACCTCTGTAATAACTTTGCGCACCGACTTACATGAGAGTAAGTCTTATTGGTGAGTTTGATTTCATTAGCGCACGGTTGTGCACTAAGGCGTATAGGGGTTATCCTATCCGCACGTGTATCTAGACAGTCGGTTGACGTCATGAATGGGTTTGAGAAGCAAGAATCCCAAGTTCCAATAATGAATCTTCGGGAGTTCGAGACCCGTGTTTTGGGTAAAGTATTTTATATTGAGACCCGGTCCTGCGTATTAGCAGTCGTAGCCGGTGGTCATCCACGTAAGTGCTGAGTCGTTGGAAGAGCCAAGTATATACTTATTGTGATAATAATGATCGTTCTTCACAGTCGTGAGTATCTAGTCGATAACAGGTGACTAGCCTGTACCGAAATGGATTCACAGCTGTAGATATATTTTTGTATGCCAGTAAATGCCTATCAAGGGGATCGGCGGTAACTACCGTGGATCTAAGTTATCTATATAATATTAGGAAGCCGTTGGGACCAGTCACGGAAAGAAACAAGAGGTAATTCAAGTATCAATGCCTTAGTAACTTTACATGCCTAGAAGGTATTTAGTAGGAACCTGCACCTACGTTCTAATATGTTTTGTTGATGAGGACTTCTTTAGAGCGGGATCTTAGATACTACCAAGTATAATGAGAAGCTCTTGTCCTTGAGGAAAGGTCAACCGTGATCAAAATAACCTTGTACTGACTACTTCATGACCTTTATGACTATTAATGTATTTACTCAGAGACCTAGTCAGAATTTGCTGGAGGATTCTTCTGAGACTATTTATTTGAATTATTATTGAGGACATGCGTCCATAATCATCATGTCGAATTATCTATTAACCGTCAACATTGAGTATTTCGTCCTGTATGATGTGATGTCAATAAACAATGTATGAACTTTCAATTAACGAGTTTGGACAATCAAAGTATTGGCACTTGTTGATGTGCCTACGTTGAGCTTGCATCTTATTGCATCAAGTATTAATATATTCGCGGAATTTGCACGATTGACTCAAGAACATAAACAGTCCCAACAATTACATATCCACCACCAACAGTAGCAATAAGAGAGCAGAAAGAGTGTTCAACAGAGGGTCTACCGTCGAAGGACGCATGCGCAAAGTTTTTGTGGCGCATTGAGACAGACTTCCGATCTGGAGTCAAGCTGTGTTTTTCAGAGTGTCAAGACATACTTTGGCGTCTTCGACCTGGCTTTAAGCCTGGGGGAAGGAAAGCCCTCTGTGTGTGAGATGAAGATTTCTAAAGTTGGCTTTCCCATGATATATTTCTAAGCGTCTAGGAGACGAGTGTGTTTATTAGTGTTTTTCTGTAGGAATGACAAGGTAAATTTTCCTTTGACATTTTCCTTTATTAGCAGAATCACGAATAACATTTATTTACCAGCTCAGTGACTTTTCCCTGGGCGGGAAAGAGTCCATCGAGGATTATGCTGACATTATTTGCTTAATGCCTGTGCATGCCCATAGAACATTATATTATCATATTGGACAGGCTCTGATTCCCCTGTTTGCTAAGGAATACCACAGAGGCCATTGTACCTAGAGGCCTGCCATATTTTGTGGCCTGCTGTTTACTAGACAATGTATCTGACTTGCTAGTGTCAGAATAGAATTGTTTAACTCATATATAAGGACCCGCTGGCAATGCGGGGTATTTAAGCTGTGGCTGTAGGAAGAAAGTTAAAATGAAGTCAGCATCATAATTTCCCAGCTCACTGATGATCTGTTGATGCAACCTGTTGTGTACTGTAGTCATGTCTACCATGTTCCTGAGTAATGTCAAATGACTATGTCCTGATGTCGGCGTCTCTTGTATCGTACTACATTAAAGTATTGTGAAGTCAGCTGCTGTTTACCACATTCTCTGACTTCTATATGTGGTTGAGTGGGTGTACTGTGCCGTGGTCAAAGAGCCTATACACATTCGCGTTCATCATCTTATCTGATGTCTACACACCCACACATCACGTCAGCCACACATCTCTACGATTACTATACCTCTGAAAGCCTGTACGTTTGAGAGAGTCTGCATTACACCCTGTCAGTGCCTCAACGCTTGGTGACCCAAATATACGCCAGTCCAGGTTGACCCAATTACATTCACACACTAACATTCTGGTAGACATCATGACCTACGTAAACAAGCAGCCATAACATTGTGTGTGATCAAACTGAACCATAACATTGTGGTGGCCACAGAATCCGCCCTTTACATTTTGGTGGCCAGCTTGATGGGGCTATGGTCGTGCTGACGTCTACGCTCGATGACTCCTACAGCCTACAATCTGTCTTAACATTGTGGTAGGCCAGACTCGTGGGGGTCTCATCTACGAAGTAAACAGTGGTAAAGGTCAACCACCGACACCAGCTTAGTACTTGGCGCCTCATACGGCTAGATGATCGACAGTTACTGCAGAAGTTGATTTCCACTGTGCTACACATCTAAACACCTATCAACACTTTGACAGTCATCGATGCCCATCTGCTTGAACGATCACGTCACGTTGTTTACGTTTAAGCTCTGGTTGTAAACAGTTCCAGCTGTTGTTTACAAGCTACATCTAACAGACATCCCTTTATATATCAACGTTGGATCTTCTGGTCTCGACTGTGTTGGCGAGAATGTCTTGGTAGCTGTACTTTGGAAGCCTCTACCTGTTGTCGTCGTTTCTGTAACCTTCGACGGTGGATCTTCTACCCATTGCTGTTCAGTGTTGCAGTTCATTGTGGACTAAAGGCCAGGATTATACTTAAGATAAGTGGCAGTTTGTTTTTGGAAACTGTACCGTTGTATTGTGTATAACTGAGCCTTCCTTACAACACATTGTTTTCATGCTATGTGTTTATGTTATATGTTTCTTGGTGTGTTTATTTCGGCGGGTTCCAAGTTGGGTGGTGTCTGTTGTAGGTTATACCACGTTACAGAGGGCCTACAACAGCGTTCTTTAGGGACTTTGCAAATTTCCCTTGGTGGGAATTGCGAGCGACATTTGTTGCTATTTTTGTTTAGTTGTGACGAGGTGTACGTTTCATCGTTTTTGTGATATTTTCTCTGTTCTTTAGTTTTGATTTGATTTGTTTGTATCTGTCCGCCTCCTCTTCCTTTCGTTCAGTTCTATACACCTTTATATTTATACACTGTTGAGTCATTTGTTTTGTTACATTTTTCGCAGTTGTCATCACATGCTTTGTGATATTTTCTTTAGTTTCGCTTTATAATTTATTTGATTTCTGCGAATGTTATCGTATTGTCCTTGATGCTTGTTCTTTTGTTTACGTTTTGCATTGTTGTCATACACTGTTTATATGTATATTTAGTCATATTTAGTGCACTTGGGACATAAACTGATTGATGGTGTTACTATTATAAAGGTGATTATACAAGTTCTTTACCAAAGACTTGTTTCCCACAGAGATTGGGATAAAAAGAGGAAGCTATTCAAGTTCTTTATAAAAGACTTGTTCCCACTGAGATTAAGATAAAGGGTGTTATTATTTCACAGGTACTGATAGCATAGTAGTAGACATAATGTCTACATTAGACTACTTTATTGAGCAAGGGAAAGCCCTTGGGAAGACAGGTGAGAAACTGGAAGAATTTGCTCTTGCTCTATACGACAAGGCGCAAAAAGAAAAAAAAAAAAAAAAAAAAAAAAAAAGCGGAAGAAAAAAGGTTAGAAAGAGAATTTGAGGAGAAAAAATTCAGCAACAAAGAGAAGCTGAAAAGCAGCAAAGAGAAATTGAGGAGAAAAAAAAATTCAGGAACAAAGAGAAGCTGAAAAGCAGCAAAGAGAATTTGAGGAGAGAAAACTTCAAGCTGAGGCTGAAGAGAAAAAAAGAATTCGCACGTGTGGAATATGAAAAGGCTCAGAGGTTTGAGGTGTCTCCTATAATTGATTTCATTCAGATAGGGCAATCCCTTGATTTGTCTACTGAGAGACTAAGAGAATTCGTAAAAGTTAAAATGGAGACTAGAGATAGGGAAATTCAGATGCAGGCTGAGAAACGGAAAATAGCACCAAAGATTTCTATAGAGGAGATATTAGCTAAAGCGAAGAGAGAGGGAGAATTAGCTCAGATGAAGAGAACAAAAACATTAGCTCTTCCTCATGAGAGTAAATTAGGACAATCTCAGCTGGAGAAGGCTCTTATTAGTGAGCTGGAACAAGTCAAAATGGACTATGAGAAATTAAAGATTGAAGCTAAGAGACATGAGGATGACTTACATAAAACAAATTTGGAACTTGCTAGTGCGCAAGATATGTGTAGCAAATTAAAAGCTCAGGCCAGGCAAGACAAGAAGTCTTATGAAGAAATAATTCTGGAGTTAAGGAGTGAGGTGAATTCTTTGCGAAATACTGCTATAAATAAGAATATGGTATCTCTGGAGGAGATTAATGAATTTAAGAATAGCAAGGATAGGGAGATTCAGACACTACAACTGGGGTTAACACAGTTGAGAGCTAATAAAGAAAAGGATGAGAAAGTTGATGAACTTATGACTACTCATCATAGTGCTATGGAAGCTCTCAAACTTGAACTGATTCAGGAGAGAGCTAAAGCTTTAGAAAATACGTCTCAGATGACAAAGCTGAGAAAAGATCTTAAAGATAGTATTGCTAAAGAGAAGATTCTAACTTCTCAGTTAAACGACTTAAGGTCTAAGTGCAACAGGCTCCAGGTTAAAACCAACGAGAGAATACACCAAGTTGTTGCTAGAGAGAAAGGTATGGCAGAAGTGGAAGTTACAAAACTTCGTAAGAGAGTTGACGGCCTATTAGATATTGTTTTGTACAATAAGATGTTATCTACTACCAAGGTGAATGAAGTTAGACATAAAGCTGATGGTCAATATGTTAATGCAAAGAGTCAGCGACATGCACTCAATGCTAGCAGTAACATTAAACAATATGTGAACAAATCTTTTCGTGGCAAATATGGTTTCCCACGAGATAACGATACTGCCTCTAATGGGAGTTGGCGTCAAGCCAACAAAAGTAATCCGACTGTAATAGTCAGTCCTGATAAGGTGGCATCAGAAAGCAAACCTATTAGTACTCATTCCCAGAATGGTAATCATTATGTGCTAAACAAACAAAATTCTACCATTCCGGTTACTTGTCATACTCAGCCCAAGCAGTATGATCCATCTGTTAAGCACATTGCCACAGGCAGAAATAACAACAATTTTGCTAGGAAAGATAATCGTGATTTTGAACAGCGCCAAGGGCGTTCATCACGTGGTAATTTTCCTTCTTCAAGTAATTGGAGACAATTTAAAGGTCCTCACAATTTTGGTTCTAATATTTATAGGAACTTTGGAACATGCAACTCCAATAGAGGTTGTCAACCTTGTGGTAATTTTTCTTGGAGACAACAAAATCCATCACAAAGATATTTTGACCAAAGAGAAAATAACAATCGCAACTATGCTAACTGGAGGTCAAATGGTCTTAATAGAGATAATAATTGTGATAGATCTCAACATGACACTACTTAACTATTGTGTTCTAGATTTCCTGATACACATCTAGACTTATGACAGTTCTTTACTATAACAATATATCAGCAAATCTGTTCTCACTTTACGTGAATTCATGGTATTATGTTGTGTGATTTTCTTTCTCTGTTACCATCTCGAGTATAACAGAGGAAGGTTTAGTGCTCACAATATAATGGTCGAAATTTCACTCGGCCACAGTTTATAGTTAAGAATGTATGTTTGATTACTGTATATTAGAAAATCTTATGGTTGTCAAATAGAATTGTGTTATTTGTATTTTCTCAGCAAGTCGTTGATGCTCCGGGAGAATCTGTACATTTTGTCAACCATGATATATTGTGAGGTCCTTACTTACCCTTGGGGCGATACAGTAGATGTGCCCTCTTATACTATAACCTGGACTTCATTGTTCATTTACTTAGTTAATTGTGTATAAGACATTATGTTAAAAATATTATTACATATTAACATGATGTAACCTTTTATTGTATCTCTATAATGCGGTATATTTACATAATGACACCGCTGTTCTTGATAATGTTTCATTGCTAGACTTTGAGATAAGGTACTTTATGTGAGATAACATTATATGTATGTAACTTTTGCTTGCATTATAACATTGCCAGCACTGTAGTGTACGTTGGTGGCACCTCCCTGGAATATAGTGTACTTAGAGAAATTCTTTCTCTAATGTTCAGAGATATATTCTCACCTGACGCTCCATGCGTCGAGTTAGCCTCACATTAGGCATTATATTGTATGAGATACTTTTCGTCCGCGCATCATTCATGCGTTATGAGCCTGTTAAATCTTGCTCTTGGATGTATTTCAAAAAAAAAAAGTTTCATTTTTTTTCCGGGGAGTGCGGTAAACTGTTGCGTACAGTTTTGCTGAGTTTATAATCTGTTAAATGTACATGTTTAGTTTGAAGACATTATTCTTAGAGTCCTGATCAAAGGGGTATTACTCATGTTTTACTGGGGTTGAATTTAACAGTGGTTGTTATCCCACTTGTTGTAACCTAGCAGTCTAATGTTAGAACGGATGTCTGGTTGCCTGACCATATATGGCTTCAATGGTCAGCTTTTCTCAGAATATTTGCAACTAGAACTGAGGTCTTATTACCTGACCATATATGGCTTGAATGGTCAGTCTTTACCTAGTATGTGTTCAACATCGCCTATCTGAGTTTAGCTCAGAGGGTCTAGCGTCGAAGGACGCATGCGCAAAGTTTTTGTGGCGCATTGAGACAGACTTCCGATCTGGAGTCAAGCTGTGTTTTTCAGAATGTCAAGACGTACTTTGGCGTCTTCGACCTGGCTTTAAGCCTGGGGGAAGGAAAGCCCTCTGTGTGTGAGATGAAGATTTCTAAAGTTGGCTTCCCCATGATATATTTCTAAGCGTCTAGGAGACGAGTGTGTTTACTAGTGTTTTTCTGTAGGAATGACAAGGTAAATTTTCCTTTGACATTTTCCTTTATTAGCAGAATCACGAATAACATTTATTTACCAGCTCAGTGACTTTTCCCTGGGTGGGAAAGAGTCCATCGAGGATACGAGAGTTGTACTCACGAATTATGCTGACATTATTTGCTTAGGGCCTGTGCATGCCCATAGAATATTATATTATCATATTGGACAGGGTCTGATTCCCCTGTTTGCTAAGGAATACCACAGAGGCCATTGTACCCAGAGGCCTGCCATATTTTGCGGCCTGCTGTTTACTATACAATGTATCTGACTTGCTAGTGTCAGAATAGAGTTGTTTAACTCATATATAAGGACCCGCTGGCAATGCGGGGTATTTAAGCTGTGGCTGTAGGAAGAAAGTTAAATGGAAGTCAGCATCATAATTTCCCAGCTCACTGATGATCTGTTGATGCAACCTGTTGTGTACTGTCGTCATGTCTACCATGTTCCTGAGTAATGTCAAATGACTATGTCTTGATGTCGGCGTCTCTTGTATCGTACTACATTAAAGTATTGTGAAGTCAGCTGCTGTTTACCACATTCTCTGACTTCTATATGTGGTTGAGTGGGTGTACTGTGCCGTGGTCAAAGAGCCTATACACATTCGCGTTCATCACCTTATCTGATGTCTACACACCCACACATCACGTCAGCCACACATCTCTACGATTACTATACCTCTGAGAGCCTGTACGTTTGAGAGAGTCTGCATTACACTCTGTCAGTGCCTCAACGCTTGGTGACCCAAATATACGCCAGTCCAGGTTGACCCAATTACATTCACACACTAACATTCTGGTAGACATCATGACCTCCTACGTAAACAAGCAGCCATAACATTGTGTGTGATCAAACTGAAACATAACATTGTGGTGGCCACAGAATCCGCCTTTTACAATCACTCTGCGCACAATCTAGTGAAGATATAATTACCTCTAACAATTCTATCACTCGACAATACTAGTCATATACATATTTACCTTCACACAAACTTCTAAGATTTTCTCCACGAGAAACTAAGACTACTGTTACAGTGTTTTCTAGAACTCGAGCTAGCTGTATCTCTAAAGCTGTGGCAGTACTGAATGAATGAAGTCTAAACTGCTGAGGTATAAATATCTGAAACTGACAAAGAATCAAAGGGAAAGTTGTACCTAGCAGACTCTTGCCAGATGTTGGCACCTTTTTTTGAAAATCTACATAAATTCTATCTCATTCTGCGAATCAAACAACTTATATCGCACCCATGCCGAAACCAGGTCTATATTAAGATCTAGATGAAATAGAATCTACATATATTATTGCCTCACTCTCGCCATCTGCAGAAGTGGTCGTATGAATTATAGCGAGAGTCTTTGATATGGCGGTTCGCATCTTGTAAATTAACTTACAACGAGGCAAAGGTAATAGACAAATTGTCTCCCCTTTCCATCACCGACTGATCTCATTACGGCGATTTTTATGATCGCTGCCGAGATAATTACAGGTGAGCGGGACCCGGTCTGCTCGCTAGCCTGCATCAAAGAGAATGCAATTAACTGCTACCAGCCATAAACTGCCTGCTAAATTATATGAAAGACAGAGGTTTGAATATGAGAGGGTTAAATTCCTACAGGCGTAGGTGACAGAGAAGGTAGAAGAAAAAAATGATAAAGAAAAAGATATATGAAATCACTTAACCATAATCTACCACACCTGCCTTTCACAGTGATTTAATTATATATCCACAAGCTCTACTTTATCTCAGAAGACATCTGCCGAGAATGACATGGCATTACATACTGCTGCGTTGTGAGAGTTTCATCCTCAGCACAAGGAGAAAATGTTGGAACTACTGCCACCAGATTCTGATTCGATGCGTCTAGTATGGAGTTCCGTTTCTAACTTTTAAAATCTTAGCTCATGAATTCTCTCTTTATCCTTCCTCTCTGCTTTACCTTTCATTGCGTGCATGGAGGCATATTTGGAGTTATCTTTATATGACCACCAGCTATGCACAATGCTACAATATACATATATGGAAGTGAACCTCTGTCTGTGAGGCTAATTACACCCTCATTGACTCTTGAAATTATCCACACACTTCTAGGGATTCCCCCTGTGGTGAAAATTGTTGAGAATCCAGCACAGCATACTAAGCTTGGAGAAGTCACTTGAACCCCAGACGTGATTCTTTGGCTTTGACCTGGTTGACTGCATGCAGGAGGATGTCACTATGGACCCAGTGAAAGGGAGGGTGGGGAGCTGAGAAATGGCTCTGTGCAGGACGTGACAATTCCTTGGGAGAGCCCAGAACCAGAGCACAGTATTTTAGCTCTGCATAGCTGGAGAGCCCCCTTGGATAGTGGGAATGCACAGTATGCCACGCGCTTCTTACTCCTAGCTTGAGACCAGATGTGACGATCCTTTACATGCAAGCCAAGCTGGAGAAACTGGAGCTCATGACTTCAACTCTGCACATTTCAGAATGGCAGAAAAGCTACAGGAAATGCCTAGATCTACAGTGTAGATAATACCAAGGAGTCTTCAACTTGGTATTGGCTGCAAAAGAGCGAGAAGCTCAGCAGCTATAGTTAAGCAACAACAACCTTTCAACGCCTGTCTTTCTCTCTGCTTTGTCTTTCCCCGAGCTCTCTCTCTCTGTGTCTCATATCTGTTCTCTTTTCTACTGCCCTGCTTTTTCTTTATTTTTTGTATCTTTCAAGATGTTTCTTAATCTCTGAGCTTATGTAAATTGCTAAATCTTTTCCTATGTCCTATTTTACGTCCCTAATCAGCAATAGAAGATCTCATTTTGAAGGTATCTCTACTGGCGTGTAAGCATATTTGCAATAACACAATAACAGCCTGGATAATACAAGTAATCTACTAGATACAAGTGTTCCTATGAATATGGAATAAAACCTATATCCAAATCACCTGAATAAATTAATACAATACAACAGTAAAAATACAGCAATATCCACCATTACCGCATTGCTTATGCGCTTAGGTCTTCAGCCAATTTATCCACTCACAGTGCGGAAGAATATGATATACTAAAGATGTAATTATATATAATGTACGAAAAAAAAAAAACAGTTTCGGATGTGGGCTAAGATGGTTCCAAATTCTGGACGAGCTCCTCGGTGTGTGGCATATAAGTTTAATAAATGAATGAGAGAGGGTACGAGAAAGATATATCACTCTCAAGAACGAATAAATAATGAAAGATAGTTCTTAGACCCATCCAGAGTTGATCTCGCAGTAATTAATTATAGTTCATGGTTATGAGTGACTCCAGAATTTCGGATAGTAAACTGGGATAATAATAATAGAAAACAACTACTCCTACCTGAGATGGAGTGATGAAAAAAACTAATGTCATGTTTGAATGACACGTCCCTATATACCTAAAACTATGAGATTGCAATCCCCCAAGACACATATTGCCTGATTAGAAAAAATACAGGACTAGACATGAATAAACACTGAGTCAAAGACTCTAATCACACATATAGGTAGCCCCATAGCAGACAATGCCACAGTAGAGAAGTGTTAGAGACTTCACCATACTAGGTCCCGCATCAAGAGGTGGGGTGACCAGTTCCCTTCATTGCTGCCTTTTCCTTCCCTAACTCAAAGAGCAGAGTCAGGTACCCATTTACAGCTAGATAGACTAGAGCTTGTCGGTACCATGATTTGAACCCTGCTCCTTTGCCGCAAGAAACCAGCGCTCTAACTACACTGTCAGTCGGACGCAATCACACATATATCTTTTATTGAAATATCAGATTAACAGTCTTGATAATAGGGGAAAAAAATTATTAAATTCATCAACATGGATTTTCATGTTTCAACTTATAAGTTAAAAAAAAAAATTGTATTCTCTACATTTTTATCGTCTTGAAGTTGTACATAATTTAGTGGTAGTGCAGTAGGAACTTAACTCTGATTTAAGCTGCTGCACCAATGAGGTCAAGATTGCTTCTGTTGTTATACAGTGAATAGTTAGTAGGCAGACTGTGATTTTCTTCAACCCCTATTGCTTACCATAGAAAGGGGGGTACTGGGTTTTGTTATGGTGTAGTTTTTTTGCATTGAATTTATCTTACACATACTGCAGAGTTATGTCTCTTGACATTCACACTCAGGTAGATGTCACGAAGTGGATTTGTGTTAGAGTTTGTCTGAATATATAGACAAGACACTAGTATGAGAAAGTCTGAGAAGATAGAGTTTGTATGAGAAAAGACAGTGACTGTGGAAAGATGAGACTTATAGCTTCGAGGGTGAAAACTTAGATTGACTCTCCCTCGCCACTTGTGACGTAAGTACTAACTACTGTCCCACCACCTCTGACTACCATATAGGAGATAAGGTTTCACTAAAGTCCACAGACACATTATACAGACAAGCATATAGGTACAGTATAGTTATAGAGAAACTGATCCAGTGTACATTTATTAGTTTTATTAAACGACAACATCAATAACACAGCAAAATAAATAACGTGCGAGGTCGCACAAACCTGAAACAGAACAGTTAAAATAACAGACACTTATAAACCCACAATGTCACCCTCTCTTTCAACCTGCAGGGAAAAAAGTTAAGGATTAAACAAAAAAATCTACTTGGTGGGGTCTCTAACTTAAGAGCCACCAATCCTAACTATCCTAGTATTATTTTTAAATCTAACACACCGTCCTGCTGCAGACGTATAACTAAATGTCTACACAAATCTGAATGCACTCTGATGTCCTACACAGCTAACCACTGTACCACAAGTACTGATCCCCTAACGGACCTTTTTCAGTGCTACCTCAGAGGCTGTCCTAACAAAACTTTCGATCTAACTTCACTCTCCCCTCTGCTTCTGCTCTGTGTCTCTCTGACACTACCGTCTTCTGCTGAGTGGCGTCTCCGTTACGTCCCTCCTCTCGTTAGCAATTCGGAAAAGAATGATTTCCCTTTCTCCTTTCCAGACTACTGCAGCTGATGACTTTGGTATTAAGAACGAGGTACTTGGCTCGTGATGTAGATGCTTCACTGCTGATGAAACCTCTTTCAACTGCCCAGTTACCCCTCTTCGGGTTTAGGACAAACGGCTTTATTATGGCCGTGTAAAACAGACACCAGGCCACGCGCCTATGTGGTGTGTTATACCGAGCTAAGAGCTCCGGATTTTAAGAAAACCCTTTCCCGCTGAAGAATGTGCTTCACTGCATGAGAACGTCTCTTTTCTTTCACCTCTGCCGATGTCTCGAGCCTTATGCTTCCGAGAAGACAAATTACCGTGATAAGTTGTAGGGGCAGGTTACAACCCCCCCCCCCCCATGTGCCGTGAAAATGCTGTAAAATGAAAAAATTAACAACAATCTTATACCACAATCAACCTATTCTCATCCCTAACACATAAACACCCTAAATCAAAACATCTCCCATCTTTTCCCTAAATTAATACCTCTCCCCTCCACAATCTACACACAAGCGATAAACAAATATTCCTACCCAAGGGTCGAACTAATTTACAATCTCCTTCCCGCCCCAACTTACTATCTGACTGTTAGGAAAACCCCCGACACGGCTGACCTAAATCTTTTATGCTAGGCTTGCCTCGGCGTCACAACATTGCCTTCACCGCAAGCAAAAGAAAATCCCCGGTATAAGTTCCCCGGCCCTACTTTCTTACGGACTGACCCAGGAAGGTATCAATTAACACAATATTAAACACACTGATACTACACCATCTATGTAATATTAATTACATCCCTTACACCCCTGTCTCCTGACTACACAACAAATTAATACACAATTAAATAAAATACCCAAATACGCTCGCGTATATACACTGCAAACTATCATAATCAAAATGCGGGTGTCACAGACATTCTATTATATTACAGAGCACCCGTTTATCTAAGCGCTTATCCTCACACAGTTAATATCTCAAAGCCGCTACACAAATCATAGATACTGCTACTTATGCACAGAAAGTTATAGGCCCAACTTCTAGTTTTATTATAAGATAGCAATTGATGGCACTACTGTCTAATAAATTTAATTTAACTCCCAGAAGAAAACTTTACTTTAACGTGCTAAGATCGTACAGAAACTATCTACTCGCTAATAAGTTATGGACATACCCAAAATATCGAATATCTCTCGCGGAGCAACCGCTGACTCGCTGAGCAGACTATAGGCGTTGTTTTCACGGCAGCAAAATTTTAGACCAGAGAACGCTAACCGATTTCCATACTACATATATAGTGAAATATTATGATGAAATAAGACGCAACGAATCATCGCGTGGCGTCTCTCTGGGCCGGCCTTTGACCAATTATATTGCTGCATTTAAATAAACTCTGACCTCCGCCAGTGATATCGTAAACAACCCGATGACTCAGTGTATATTTTCCTCCCGCGCTACTTATTGCGTCACCTAAGATAATATTCCTGATCGTTCTAGTACCAGAATAAATTTGGTTGGTTCTGCTTTGGTTCTGCGTTCCTGGGTCGTGTTTCTGCCCCCCTCCCCCTATTAATCGGGTAGGTACGGGTTTTCGGATTTTTCCTAGTCTGAAAAATCTATCCAGCCTAATAATATGAACTCCAACGCCTAATAAAATAACATGAACGCAATTACTTACAGAGAGAAGAGGTCGGGGCGAAATTGAAATTAAAACCCGCAGTAACTCCTCATACATAAACGCAATTAATTACATGGAGAAGAAGAATGGGGCCTGTTGAAAATAAACTTACAGTACTCCATCACAGTTGACCAAGATTACAAATAGAACTGCATAATACCACCCAAAAACGTGAAAGCGGTAACAATGCATCTGCTGTTAATCTCCATACAGCCTGAGTTGTCACAGTCATGCTTGCTCAAGTTTAGTTTTCCAAAAGCATCCCATTTGGATGTCTCTGTTTGGTGAATTAACGTGTTAAATTGTAAACATGTGTGCGGGAGAGGAATAAGCCTGTCTACAATAACTAAATTATTTCTTAGTAAATGTTAAAGTTTTTCACTTATTTCTGTCAGATTTCTGTACTTCTAGACTTGAGTGACAATTAGCTCTATGTTTGAAAAAAGAAAGAAATGAAGAAAGAGATTCAGGATAAACGCGTGGGGCGCTTAAGTGCTTATCATATATTTTATCCATAAGTGTCTAACAAAGTATAACGCAGAAGTTAATTTCTCGCAGAATCAGCGCCCCACGCTTTTTGTCAATTTGATGTTACATTTTTTGACTGCAAGCTATAAACTCCTTGAAAAATTATTTTTGGGTTTTTAGTGCATTAAAAGCGTGTGTTTAAAATATTTTTCTTTTCTTTTTTCTTTTTAGTGTTAGATAAATTATGATATACTAAAACATAAACAATATTTTTACTTATTGTAAATCTGGTCTAAAATTTCTTTAGCGATCCATTTCTTTTAGAGCATCAATATTACACGGCTTTGTGCCTGTTAATTTGGTGCAATCAATTTCTTCAATTTGAAGGCCATCTAGAGATCGAACTCGACTTTCCCTTGATTCATAATTTTATCATTTGGATTGTTTCCCTTGATTTAGCTAGACATTTGTTTGAGTACTGACCTGTTTTACGCATAGAAAAAAATAAAGCACACCATGTACTCTTTAGTTCATTTTGGCCCCTGATTTGTTTACATTTCTTTACGAAAAACTTTAATTACTCATAATGTCATCATTACAATATTAAATTATTAAATTTTTTTTTTTTTTTTTTTTTTTTTTTTTCGTACGCCCGCTAATACTCGAGGCGAAATCTCAGGTTATTGTTAATGTCTAACCTGACATTGATTTTACGTAAGTATCCCTTTTCTTGTACAGAGACAGGTGTCCCTCGCCATTCAGGCAGATACTCACCGATTTCGGAGGTACCCATTAGAGCTGGATCGGCTCAGGAGCCGCCAATCCCTGGTCGACGACACTCCTTCAAATGTTCTCGCCAGGTCTCGAGTTAATCCAGTTCAATTCCCGGTCGACGAAAAATCCTCAAATGCCGTCGCCCGGGTTTGATCCTGAATCACCCGGTCGCCAGAGCGGTGTTGTAACCACTACGCCAGCGCGGCTCCCTAAATTATTAAATAATTGACTGATTATTGTATTGTCACCGGGAATATACAACTATGCCAAGTTTCAGAGCTATTGCTCATCTGGAAGTGATTGAAAAATCGATTGCAAGATTTGAAAGTGACATAAAAGTGACATACAAGTGAAGTTACATAAAAGCGTGTAAAAGAGAAAGAAATTAAGAAAGAGATTGAGGGATAAATTATTCCATGAAAAGAGAGTTGAGGAGATTATTATCCTCAAAGGGAAAGAAAATCAGAAGGGAAAAATAAAAGTGTAGAGAGATGAATGAACAAATATGTTATGTTGCATGTTATATCTCTCACTCATTTCCTTATCTGATTTAAGTAAGGCTAAACCTAACTTGACATTTTGAAAGCCAGTTTTACTTTCTTTACTACTATTCTCCGTTTTCCTATTACTTATACATGGTCTGCTCTTGGCATAGTTTTCACAGATTTTGAAATCTCCTGCATATTAGTATGTAATCAATTTGATTATGAGCATTGCTTCCTGTGACTTTCCATTTTCAAAGGCTTCTAGGATGTTGCCTTAACCAGTATTTCCTATTATCATATTAAATGCTTTTGCCCACTCTATTAATTTGCCCCTTCTCTCATTTCTTTCTCACACGCCATAATCACTACTCACAACGTACACTTTTTCAAATCCAACTTTTACATTGAAGTCTCAAAGCACTATAATTATCTCATGACATGTGCACTGCGCCAGGAACATGCCAAATTCATTGTAGAACTTATCAGTTTCTTCTTCTGTGCTATCCATTGCTGGAGCATGTAGTTGTGCAATATTTCTATGTAGTGGTCTATAATTCAATTTTAACAAGACTCCATCTGATGTTGCTCAAAATCCTGGAACTGTTTTTTCCCTTTTTACATCTAAAATCATGCCTACTTCACGTTCATGTAAATTCCTCAGTATAAATTATTTTGCAGTTGTCAGAATATATATCGACTGTTTGGGTAAATTGCATTTCACATAACCCTAATAAATGTACATGCATTCTTTCCATTTTCCTATCGATCTTACCTAATTTTCCATCCTGCATTAGTGTTCTAACATTCCAAATGTCAGTGGTTAACGTATCTGTAATTCAAATTTTGATGACAGTAGATTAATTACAGTCGGGTATCACCTGTATCACATAATGTTCCATACTGCACGAGGTTTTGTCTCCTGGCCCCCTTAACTTCGTTGTCTTTTCTAAAAGAAGTTGCTCCAACTCACTGCTGCTTACTTACTTAGTCGTTCCTCTTCTACCGTGAAGTGTAGAGGTTTGGAAGAGAGAGTGCCATACTAGCGTATAGGCTGTCTTTCTCCTGGCCTGGTTCCATTCTAGTCCTCGGTCCTTCAGCGATTGTCTAATATTGTCTTTCCAGCGGACTCTGGGTCATCCTGGAGGTCTGGATCCCTGGATTCCTGGCTCTTAGCCTTCCATACTTGCCGTGGCAGCCGATCTTCTCCCATTCTGCAGACATGGCCAAACCATATTAGTTGGGACTGTTCTACGTGGGTCTGCAGTGGTTGGGTTCTTAAGTCTTGACGTATCGGCTGGTTGTGGACCATGTCTCTTCTTGTTACTTCAACTACCTTCTTCAGATACCTCATTTCTGAGGTTTGGATTTGACTTTTGTGGGTTGTAGTCGTTGCCCATGACTTGTATCCATACGTCAAGACTGGGACATAGGTGGAGCGGCACAGCCATCTTCGTTTTTGCTGAGGAATCCTCGATTTATGGCCTGAAAAAATCTCCCAGCTGCTGCTCTTCGGGTAGCCAAATCGGTTCTTGTGTGTTTATTCACCGGCAGATTATAATTGTTGAAATTTCGAAGCCAAACCGGGCACCGTACTGTTTCTTAAATTTTTTTTCTTACAATTTTTTTTTTCCGCCTGCGCGGGGCTAGTCCATTTCGCAGGTAGGGGTTGCGGGTTAGTCTATTATGCATTTTCGCAGGTAGGGGTGGCTCATTTTTCAGCATGGCACATTATTTATTTATTTATTTTTTTAAATGTAAAATTTTGGCCTCGTCTTGGCGGGGCACGTCCCGTTCAACCTAGTCGGTTATATTAGGGTGCATGTCCAAATATAAAAGACTCTTAGGTCTAAGGAACGTCGTTAAGCCGTAGCAAAACATGCTATGTTTTATACAGTGATAGCATGGAACATGAATGTATTAAGCATAAAAAGGTAGGGCAGTGATGATAAAGATATACGACCTATTTTCATGTCTCTTTTTGAATACTTTCAACGATTTAACGTATAGTTCTCGAAATTGTCTTGTTAAGATGATTGTCAATACATTTTTTAATATTTTTTTTTGGGGGGGGGCGGGGGGGGGGGGGACAATAAGACTATTCATCATCATCATCATCATCATCATCAGACATATCAATATCTTAGATCGGCTGCAATGGCTCTCCGGCGTCTTCTGCCTTTTCTCTTGATATTGTGATGGACTCTTTCTTGTCCATCTCTTGATGTTACATTTCCACTAATAGCTTCCCCTTGCACGTTTGCCTTTAACTCCGCCTTCTATTATGGTCTTTAGTAAGGTGCTGTGTCTTTTTACAAGGCCACCATATTTTTTACTGTCTAATGTTAACCTCCGTCATTAATTATCTTTTCATCCCTAGGTTGTCTGTGACTTCTTTATTTGTTTTCCTCTCTATCCATGAGACGCAACCCACTCCTCTATATATCCCCATCTCAAATGCCTCAATTCTTTCCTCTAACTGCTTGTTCATTGTCCATGTTTCTAAACTACACAATGATGAAGAATATATGTAGCACTTGATGATTCTCGAGGGTATTACCAGGCTACAACGTCTTGTATACTTTGACATGCATCCTAATATTAGCGGGTCTGAATGCACACAGCTCCAGCCTACCTAGCTATAAATGGGTACTTAACTTTGAGTTAGGGAAGGAAAAGACAGCGAGGAAGGAAACTGGTCTCCCCACCTCTCGATGCTGGACCTAGTATGGTGAAGTCTCTAACACTCCACTACCGCAATAAGTTACCGGGTTTAGGGTTCAAAGCTTGGTAGTGTCACGCATCAGTCTAACCAGCTGTAAAAGGGTACCTGACTCTGATCTTGAGTTAGAGAAGGCAACGGCAGCGAGGAAGGGAACAAGCCACCCCATCTCATAAAGCTGGGACCCAGTTCATTGAAGTCTATAACACTTCACTCCCCTACGGCAGAATCTGCTACGTGACTACCCTTACTGTTTAAATTAACGGTAGGCGTGTTTATAAAAAAATGTATTTCTTGTCCTTGTCACCTGTTTTGTAACTGTGGCTGACGAAGGGTAAAACCCGAAACGTCCATTGTTTCCTGTGTACCGTTAACTTGTAGAACTGATTCATTACCGTTTTATTGGTTTATATACTTAAAAAAAATACGGGGGGGGGGGAGGGGGGGAGGGGGGTTGAGGGCGGCAGTGAAGGGTCTGTCGTAAGCGTACGCACAGTTCGTGTCAACTAAGAATGCACGAGGAACGCATTTTTTTTTTAACTTGCCCTCCCAAACAACGGGGGAAGGGGGAGCTCGCTGTCGAGGAAGGGGGGGGGGGGACTTAGGAAGCATCGTATGTCAAAAGGCAAGGATGGACAACTGAAAAGCCCGACAAAGCAGACAATGTAACCACAAACTACCTTTTTCAGTCAAGAAAAAGTACGGTGCTCGGTTTGGCTTCGAAATTTCAACAATTGTAATCTGCCGGTGAATAAACATACAAGAACCGCCAAATCTTCTTCACTGCTTTTCTGATTCACAACACGTCATTCTGACCAAACGGCGCATCATACTTTGTGAAAACTGAATGATAGATGGACCAATGGAATTGCACCTTCATGCAGTGTTTACAAAAAACGTACTAGCCTAACATGGCGATCTCAAATCTGTGCAAACCAATTGGGGATGGCATTAAGCTACAGCATTATGAGCGAAGTACCACCTGGAAGAGGTTAGTAATTTAACAATAGGAATGTTACTTTATAGGTAAGTGTAAAGACTTCCACGAATAGTATTATACGAATGGAGAAATCTCGAGTGGAATGCATAAAGACATTGGGAAAGTCGAATATTTTGCTATTTAGGTTACGCATAGGAAAAGATGGGAGTATGTAATTAAAAGACAATTAGCTAGAAAGTTGAAGACAAATCCATGGTGTATTTTAAGCCCAAGATGAAGAAAATCGCTCCAGGAATTAGGAAGATAATTGAAATCTTAGATTTCAATATTTGCACATATAGACAAATTATGCATACATTTTGGAAACGCAAACACAGATCAGCAGTAGTGTTTTCTCTGTCGCCGGATATGACCTATATAAGACCTTGCTTCTTGCGAAACGAAATAATTCAATTTTGAAAAACACAGTGAGCGCTAGAGTGTTAATGAAGATTGCCTTTGCCTTCCGTATCTGAGAGCAGACCATATATATAAACATTAACAGCTTGACTGTATGTACATGAGGGTAAGAAAGAATGTATAAATAAATATATAAATATATATATATATATATATATATATATTTATATATATATATATATATATATATATATATATATATATATATATATATATATATATATATATATATAATTAAATTGTGCGTTAGGAAGTGTGCAGATGTGTTTTGAACTACTGTGTAAATTATGGACGCAAACCAAGCCAGTAAATATTCAAATAATTTGAGAATGATAGCGAAAGTGTGTCTATAGTTTTAGAAAAGTATTTAAATAATTATTTCTTGAAGGAATGGACCACACACCAGGAACATAAGAAAGGATGAAAGGAATTACTTTACTGTAGTGATTGAGATATTAATTAGTATTTTTACACAAGACCTAATAAATGTATGGAGGCGAATCATGGACAAATGGCTCTAACTAAGGATTTGGAGAAAAATTGTATTCACAGTGAACTGGATTGTGTTGTTACTGATATATTATGTCCTGTGCGTCTGCTAGCACACTGTCTGAAACTGTCTCTCACCCCCTACATCTGTGATAGTGGTATAGTGATAGACAGTATAGTGGTTAATCCAATATGTTTCAGGTTATATCCTGTCATCCGAGTACACATTAAAGAGTCAGCCACTACTGAAGTAACTAGTGGTGCGAGCGCCCTTTGAGTTCAGAGGGACAGCCACCCAGTATCCACTGCCTGGAGGAATCTCAGTTGATCTTTCCTTCAATGACAGAAGGGTGACAGGCTTCAATACAACAGATAAGTGGCCAAACAAGGCTACTGTCCAGAGTATCCCAGTATAACCACACCTAAAAGACATATATTTATAATGATGACATCTGGATGGGCATAGTTAAAGCCATTCATTACTGAAATTCAATAACTGTGAACTAAGATTGAGCCTAAAATAAAAACAGTCAACAACCATAGTGAGTTCAACACAGAGAAAAGAACTTTCCTACACCTTTAAAGACTTGAACTAATTTAGAACTTTTTACCAGTTATTTTATTTATTTTATGTTGTATACAAAAGTTTGAGTTCAGTGAAAGATTTTCACAAAGAAAAGAAAAGTCGTACAAAATAAATTGTAAATATTTACCATCAGACTTACTTAAATTATTTAAGTTAAGTTACAGTTCTTGTTACCAACGGGCTGATCACCCGTTTGCCAGTCACTTCGATTACGGAAACAACAGCAAATGGATTGATTTGCCGTTGCCCTAAAGACGCCAATAGGCGTGATGGGAAACAATGGCAAAGAAAACCTATCTGCTGTTGCCCTAAGACGCCACTAGGCGTAATGGCCACTGACTGCTTTGACGGTCGGTGGCTAAGGACGGAAGAAGAAGAAGAAGAAGACAGTTCTTGTTGGTAGATAGTTAGTTAATACCCCTTGCAGAGCTAATAATATAAACAGAGGGGGATCTGGAGAGGAGCATTTAGGAAACTAGGATAAAACACTTTCATCATACCTAGTAACTTATACAGCTTGATCCTACCTTTGATATCCATACACCCTTACTCTTTTAAGAGAAGGGGGTATTACTTATAAGACCTGTCTCTTAACTGGCACTATCCTGGTATCACCTGATACAACTTTGGGTCCAGAATATTTATACATTCTATGACGACATCTAACCTCTCGTGACACTGCTGCACAAGGAAAAAATATGACAGTGATTCCCTGTTGACTTCCGTCAGTTTGTGTATGGGTGCCGCTTTTAGCCTTTGATTAAAAAGTCCAATCCCCAAGGCAAGCTGGGAGAGAAGTTCAGGCGCCTCCATCTCACAGGAAGCTTCAGGGATATTTTATACAGGTAGCAGACTCTCAAAAATACCCCACCTCGCCCCAAGTGATAACTGCATTTTTTGGCCCTGAGCTGTTCATTCAGTATTCGCAGCTAACCTCTGTACCAATCGGATTTTAACCATAGGCCACCCGGTTCGATTAATCTGAATTTGGTTTGGTTTTTGGACCATGCACAGGAAAACTGGTGTTTGTGTGGGATACCCGATTCAACACCATGTGGGTTATAATTATGGTATACATGTATAGTGTTTATTATTCTACACAGCATATTACTTACTTAGTCGTTCCTCTTCTACCGTGAGGTGTAGAGGTTTGGAAGAGAGAGCGCCATACTAGCCTATAGGCTGTCTTTCTCCTGTCCTGGTTTCATTCTAGTCCTCGGTCCTTCAAAGATTGTGTAATGTTGTCCTCCCAGCGGACTCTGGGACATCCTGGAGGTCTAGATCCCTGGCTCTTAGTTTCCCATGCTTGTCGTGGAAGCCGATCTTCTCCCATTCTGCAGACATGGCCAAACCATCTTAGTTGTAGTTGGGACTGTTCATAGCATATTACATTAGTTGTTCTTCTATGTTTGGTTCTTACAGGCTGTAATTTATCTGCCTTTTGTTGTAGCATTGTTTAATGTCTATGGTGTTTATAGTGTATCCCCTTCCATAATCCTAGATTGATCTCTCTTTACCCTGTTATGTTTTGGAGGGTTTGTAGGTTATGTTTTGGAGGGTTTGTAGGTTGTGTTTTGGAGGGTTTGTAGGTTTTGTTTTGGAGGGTTTGTAGGTTATGTTTTATTGTATCTTTTTCCATCGTTTTTATTGCAGTTGACATTCTTTTACATGTATCTACTGTACATTTGTTGCTTTTTTTCAATTGGTAGTTTGTTTTTACTTCTATTACTGATGTCACAGAGGGAAAAAAATTATTTGTATGAATCCTGAAATCCGCTTTCAGATTCCAAATAAGAGGGTATCAAACAATAATAAGGTACACAAAGAGGATATTCTAATTCTGATACACAGATCTCTTTTGACCAGATAAATATAAATCCGAATGTCACAGCCAAAGGTAGGAGCAGCAGACATTGTGGTAGGCCAAGAAAAAGTTATAATATACAATAAATATACACCCCCATCCCTATCCTTTTCTTTCCTATAGGAAATGAATGGAACTAGCAGTAGTAGAAAACCTGAAAAATATTTTATTGCTGCGGGCGACTCCGTAATGCGTGGGATACAGAAAGCGAGATACCAAAGACCAGGAAGTAGAGAGTGGGTAATGTATACAACTTACAGCTAATCAGCCGGACAGAAGACCTCCCAAACTTTACTTGTGGTGAAGGAAAACAGCTGAAAATACTCGAAGAGATGTCATAGCGAGTGGCTGTAAAACTACGCACGGAAAAGACAAGGACAGTGAGTATATATATATGCATGAATTGATAACAAGATTAAGTTGAAGACATGCCCCTACAAGATGTAGAATCATACACATATCTTGGTTGCAATATACACAGATACAATTGGAGAGACAGACAGTAATATCAAAATAAGAATACAAAATTTACAAGAGCTTTCATTGCATTGGGGAAAATATGGAGATCAAAAGAAGTTCAACATAAAAATAAAAATATTTAAATAAAAATACTCAAATGTCAAGTCAGTCCTATTGCATTTCTCTGAAACATGAAGAACAACAGAAAACAACAACCAAAAAGCTACATACTTTCATAAATGAGTGCTTGCTTATAATAGAAGGATTTATGGTGCGACAAGGTCACCAATGTGCAACTGATGACAGGAACCAGACACGTGACAGTGGAACAAGAGATGACAGGAACCAGACAAGTGTCAGTGGAACAAGAGCTGAGAAGAAGACGCTGGCGATGGATAGGACACACATCGAGGAAACCTGTTGATAGCATTACAAGGCAGTCCTTGTTCTGGAATCCCCAGGATAAGAGAGAAAAAAGTATGCTAAAATAAATAGACGGAGAAGAGGACTGCAGACACAAATAAAAATGATGAGGAAAACATGGAAAGAATTTGAGCGGATGGCACGTGACAGGAAGACTTGACATGTGTTTGTTAAAGGTTCCCTAGGGAGATAAAGAGCATTGATTGATAGATTGACTGAAGGAAAGCAACAAACACTCTTGACCCGGTCATGCCACAGAGGACATAACATATAAAACATGGACCAGTACGAGAACTGGAAAGAAGCCAATCGTTGGCCAGTAAAATTAGCAGTTAATATAAATCAATAGACTAGTAAAATTAGCAGTGAATCTAAATCACACACTGCCACAGCAACAGCCCCAGTCGCGGTGAAACTACTGAAATGTACACTGGGAAAAGTATACAGAACTAACTCAGAAGTACTGCAAAGATACCCATCTAATGAAAAACAAAAAGGAGAGAGATAATGGCAGAAAACAATAAAGGCGAAAATGAATTAATTCTTTCGGGAGCCAGAAAGATCTACGAATCTTAATGGACAAAAAAAAAAAAAAAAAAAAAAAGCGAGACACTTGAGGAAGAAGTATGGAATGTAAAAAGAATATAATTAAAACAAACTTAAAAACAATATTCTTTGGAAAAAGCCACATCACGGTAAAGAAAGTCCGTGAACCAAGAAGCAAGAACAATTTAGAAAGGAAAAAAAAAAAAAAACCAAACAAACGAAAAAAAAAGACTAATGCATAAATAAACCCTAGACAAAAATAGAACATAAGTGAGGACAAAATAAAAAAGTTATTGAGCAATGAAGCCATGCCCAGAGAGAACAAAATCACAATTAAATGTAAAGTCAGTCTTGCTGTATGGCTCAGAGACATGGCATGTCTCAAAGAGTATCACCTCCAAACTACAGATATTTGTAAACAGACGTCTCCGACGGATCCTCCGTATAAGATGGCCAGATGTAATAACAAATATAGAGCTAAGGAAAAGGTACATGTACAAGTACTAGCAACAGCCAAACAAATGGAAATTAAGGTAAGAAGGTGGGGATGGATAGGACGTACACTCAGAAGAGAAAAATCAAGCATAGCCAGAGTTGCCATTGAGTGGAACCCACAGGGGAAAAGAAGAGTGGGGAGGCCAAGGAGAAATTGGAGAAGAACAGTGGAAGAGGAGGCAAATGAAATTGGAATGACTTGGGCACAGCTGAAAACGACAGCCCAGAATAGAAATTGACGGGGAGCAACTGTTTCAGCCTTATGTTCCACGGGGAACGGAAAGGAATGATAATGATGATGATGGAGACATAAGAATACCCATTATGACTAGAAGAAAATGAAAAAAAAAACACGTTAACAACTGAAAATGCAGCAAATGTGTTCCATTCTAGGCCAGCAAATGTGTTCCATTGTAGGTCAGCAAATGTGTTCCATTGTAGGCCAGCAAATGTGTTCCATTGTAGGCACACTTAGTCAAACAAATAAAACAGTGAGAAGGCGGGAGATATAAAAAAACAAAAAAATCAAAGGAACAAAAACCAAAAGTAGCCTTGGAACACATATTGACAAAATGTTAACTAAAAGATATATGACGTCACACAGTAAGGAAAGAAAAAAAGGGGGGGGGGGGTGTTACGGTCTCCCGCTGTATCTTTTCTTGCTAGATGTTATTAAAAGATTCAGCACCGTTGGACGTGAGTTTATTGGGTTGCTTGTCAATATTTCAGATATTATAATTCATCTATTCTAATTCCAGATTTCTAGTTCGAGTGCAGTTTTTAAGCCATTCTGGTGTGATTAAATTATTATTATATTCAGTGTCGTTATTATATTAATTCTTCCACAGTGTTGGTTAGATTATAGTTAGTCTTAGAAAATACCTGTGATAATCTGGACTGACCTTGCAAGGATTAATGACAGTCACAGCACAGAGTGAGAACTTGTATAATTCAGGCAACCAACAAGTTCCATGGACGACTGAACAATTTAATATATCCTTTTACACAATGGGGTGCAACATCATTTCACACATTTAAATTGGCTTCATCATAGTTCTGAGCTCTACACAATTGTTCCTCTCACAGACTTAGCTCGTCTGGGTTAACCGTTAAGTTTATAGCGTAATAGAGTGTGCAACCAACTCTTACCGAATCCGATCCTTAGAATTATTATTCCTTCACAATACTAGTGAGTACATTATCTGTAAATCTATAGATCCTGTCTATGTATCATTAATCAACATCTTTGGCTTGCATCGCCAGGCTTTAACTGCCATATATATAAGTTCAAGGTGAACGTAATCTGCTTGGTTCGCGATTCTAATACGGACTCTACCTGGTCCTATAATCAACTTTGATACGGATCATTACGCTATCTTACACTTTCCAGTGGATCTACCGTTCCACATATATATATATAATCAGTGGCTGTGCCACATATTCAAACACGATCCTTAAGTGGTTTTACCACACATTTCAACACTGCCGTTAGGCTCAATGGCCACACATAGACTAGAATGTAACTAGGCTAGACGCGTCATACATCGATCTGCGCGATTTCTGGTCTTATTCAATTGAGGAGTTCCGTGGTGCAGGCATGCCAATGTTTGCAACCATTCACATGTCTGCAAGCCGCGAAACAGTCCTCAACATCATCCCCCCCGCTCCCAAACGTGACACTCGTGGCACGTGAGAGAGTGGTGGCGAAGATGTGCCCGACTACAATCTATGCATGTTATCTAACGTCAAAATGAAATAATGAAATTAATATTCCTAATTAGACATAATAATTATAAAATTATGTCTCTTGTCAACATCAAGACAAGAAAGTTATCTCAATCCTGTGACGTAAAATTTCTTGATACCAAGTCCGCGAGGTTATTATCAGTTCCTGAAATCGGAATTATTGAAAAGGCGAATTCTTGTAGTAAAAGAAACCACCTGTGAATTCTTGCGTTTTTCATAGTTCTCGAAGTGATAAACGTGAGCGGACTGTGGTCTGTGTAGATAAAAAACTTTCTACCTATCAAGTACTTAGATAGTTTTTCCAAGCACCACACCACCGCGAGCAGTTCGCGCTCTCCTGTTGCGTACTTTTGTTCTGCTGGAGTAAGCTTGCGTGAGACAAACAAGCATGGATGGAGTATCCCTTCATAGCATTTAAGTAAACAACCTGCAATTTCGGAACTGGATTCATCTGTTTGAATCAAGAACAGTAAATGTATGTTTGGCAATAACAGGATAGGAGGATTCTTAAATAAATTCTTTATCATAATCAGAGCATCTTCGCACTGCGGTGTCCATAATTTTTTTTTTTGACTACCTTTGGCCAACAATCCGGACAAAGAAGCAGAAATCTGTGCGAAGCGTGGTATAAATTTATGGTAATAGTTAACAAGCCCAAGTAAATTTCTTACTTGTTTCTTAGATGATGGAGTGGCAATCTCCAGTATCCGCTTGACTGTATTGTCATCAGGGTGTAATCTATGGTTACCTATGCGGTGACCAAGAAAAGTAATCTCCTGACAACCTATCTGGACCTTAGAAGGTCTTACAGTCAAACCATGTTGTCGCAGTGTAAGAAGTAGAGAAGATAAACCAGTAATGTGGTCTTCCCATGTGTTGTGAAATAGACAGATGTCATCGATGTATGTGATGACATCTTTTCGATCGCCACAAAGGCGGCACATCATGCGCTTGTATTCATTCTAATAAAAGTACTTGCAATTATCATGTTATTCGAACACCTAAAGTGAATGAACTTACGCAACGAATCATAGTTGCCTACAGTAATAAAGACAAAAATACATAGATCAGTAAAGTCAGCACAAATAATGCGAGTATTACTGATGACAGACATAATTGAAGCAAGTATCCTGGGAGGATGAAGCTGCCGATCGCACTAAGTGGCGATGCTATTTACGGCGCCACCTCAGATTGGGCGAAGAGAGGCTCACACAGGAAGCATAGGTAAGGAGAAAACGTCGAAAGGAGCACCAGGAAAATAAGCAGCTGAGGGCTGTCACCTCAGGGGCGCATTCCCATAGTCAGTTATGACTGAAGGTGCTATTATTATTATTATTATTATCTTCTAAAAATAACGTCGATATTACCAAAAGAAAATTATCATGTGCGAACAAATGTAAGAAATAGCACACTAAACTATGGATGTAGAGAAGAACAAAACATCCAAAGACAGAAGAAAATAGATAATCCAACGCAACTATAAAGTGCGTGGTGTAGAATTGCGTGCGAGTTGCACGTCTAAGTAATGGTGTGCAAAACGAGAACCATTTTTGAATTTCACCGCTCTGCGAGCATCGCAATAACGAGCAAAACGAACAAATGCAAGTTGGTGAGAAGAATGTTGAAGTTCGAACATACGAACAAATTCAACATCTCCGATACGCTGGAAAAATCTCCTGAGCGCATACCAAGTCGCACCCAAAGGCAAATTGCGCACTAAAACAGTGCGATTCAATGAAATATGATCTCGGCCAGGTCTGAACTGAGCCCGAGAATCATTGAATCTATCATGTGTCGTGCGAGTCACGCGCACAGAGGTATTGCTATGTATATCTCGTTCTTTGCATGTCGTAAGAGCTAGACGATCATGGCTATCCTTGTGATCATCCCGACGAGTATGATTATCAACTACCCCTCGTCCGGCATCATGACTCTTTCTAGTAAATTTTATATCCCCTTTGCCAACATCATTCCTACTCTTAAGAGTAGTCGTACCATGAGCGTGCTGTTTACTCATGTGATGATGACCAATACTATTAGTCACGTCTGAGCATGTCATGACAGGATGCTCGGAAGATTCAGTCGATGTCTCCACAACATCAGTATTAAATGTCTTTTGAAGACAAAGTTGTGTATATAGATTCTCATCAAAATAAATGGAACCAATATGATGATCAACATCTTCCAAATGAGCAGATTTCACATGTTGCAGCTCATCACCATCGGGTGTAGCCCGATGATTGTCAATCCGACCTGTCGTATCTGAGCATGACATGACGGACCGACCGGAAGGTACAGTCGATGCCTCCCTACCATCAGCATTGACTGTATTTTGAAGACAAAGCTGTTCATAGCGATTCCTATCAAAATAAATAGAAACAGTATGAACGACATCCTCCACATTAGTAGATGTCTCATGTGGTAGCTGAGGAGTGTCACCCTGAGATGTCGTATATTTCCTATCAACAGCTGTTTTACCAACAATATGATCCTCATGACTATAACAATAACAAATATCATCATGAAGTTTGGTCTCATGGAACTTCATCTGTTCACATCCCGTAAGGGTGTTTTGTTTACCATTATTATTCCCATGTGGTGGACTTTTTCCCATAGTGACATACCTAGCATTGGCCTTACGCCAAGATCTACCATCATGAAAATCAGAACGGTTATGACAGGAAACCCTGACATAAGAATCCTGACGAGAAAAGCCATATTTTCCTCTGAATGATCGACTATCCCGTCGTTGTAAATGAATCTTAGCATTGAATGCTGGAAGTCGAATATTACTCTTATGAGAGCGATCTGTATCATCACCACTAAGTTTAGCATTTGAAATGCTATGCTTCTGCACAAAATCGTTTGGGTGTGGTGAAATATCACGGTAACCCAATTTCATACCCAAATCAATGCCATCTGATGGCAATACATGTTCCTGTGATAAGATATCTAATAAAACATCCACCCTTCGATGTAATTTACTAATCTCTAAATCTTTTACTTTATGTTCTGCAGCAGCAGTATTAGTCAGTTGTTCAATTTCCATAGAGTGTCTACTGACAATCTCCATATTCTTTGCCTTTTCTTGTTGAAGTTCAAGTTGTAGTCCTTCAATAGAGTTATAATGGCTTTCCTTAAGATCAGCAACCTTCTCGGGCAATCCTATTTGTTTCTCCTCAAGTTGTTGTAATAGATCTTCATTCTCATCTAATAGACCAACAATCTGAAACATCTTGGAATCTACATGTTTCTGGGCCTCAACTTTGAAATTCTCATAATCTATCTTTAATTGTTCCAGTTCACTGGTAAGAGCTTTTTCCTTATCATTGTCATACCTGATCTCCTGTTTTAAATTTCCTAATTCCACATAAGGAGTAGGTTTACTAAGTTCTGACTTACTAAGTTGTAACTTACTGTTTTTCTCACTTAGTCGTTTAATATTATCTCTGAGTTCAGAGTTTTCTTTTCTTAGAACACATAATATATCAGACTCTGAATCTACATAAGTCTTGGTCTCATTGGTCTTATGTTTAAAATTCTCATATTCTGCTTTCACAGTAACCAACTCATGAGTAAGAGATTGTTCTTTATCCTTCTTCTCTCTCAACTGGAGTCTCAATTTGACATATCACGAACAAGACCCTTAATTTGAGCAACTTGTGATTGAATTCTGGCCTCCAAAGCCTCTTTTGCTTTACAAAACTTCTCATTAATATCAGTAACCTTATCAGAACAGTCATCACTGATTTTGGAACTTTTATTCTGACATGCTGCAGTGTTATCTTGCAGTACCAAAATCTCAGAGTTCAAAGCTTTATTCTCCCTCAAGGCAGTATCTAATGACTCCTTACATTTTGAAAAATCAACTGTTAATGATCGAAAATTAGATCCATCTACATCTACTTGTGATTTTAATGCTTTCACCTCATCAAATAACTCATCAATCAATCTTTCCCTATCATCAATGATTCTCAATAATCTATTTTCCTTCCAATACCATTCATCCTCAATTAAGGACTGATCACCTCCTTCTTCCATTTCTACCTCCTTCAGATTTTTCATAATAAAGTCCTGAAGAGATGGTCCCTGTAAACCAGACTTCTTTCCTTGCCTGAGAAAATACTCAATGGCAGACATGGTTATAAGGTTATAAGTTTTCAATACCTTATAGTAGTATATTATTTGTCAGTAACTATATTATGAACATATGAGCTTCATTAACTCAAAGTAACTATGATATTTACTATAGCCAGCGACAAGAACAGGTGACGATAAACAATGGATGGAACAAGCAAATGAAATGATATATTCACTTATACGACGCTATGAAACATATAAAAAGAAACTAAGTAAGTACTAGACCTAATAATTAGAGAAATAAAATGTTTAAAGTAACATTACAATAATTTACGATACAAGTCGTCCTAAACTAACATTGAGACAGAGAGATGTTTAGATCACAAACGAATAAAATAGTGACACAAAACGGAAAGTAATTTATTTAAATTAAATGACGTAGGCACTTGACGTCACAACTAGCACAAGCAAAGTGGTTATATGGCTTACTGAAGAAACATTTATTTCCTAACTCAAAAGAAAAATTAATAATCAGTTAGATCCTCAGTAAGCAAATATAAGCAATTATCCCTAAAAGTCGTTAAAATTGCTTAAATCTTCCAAAGGAATATAGAAGCAATGATAAGCCCTAACCATCCTCCCGCGAAGTTACATAAAATACATTGATAGTAAACACGTAATGATAAAAACTAGGACTGCAAAGTAAGACAGACAAGTGACAGTGGAGGAAGAATTGAAGACCAAAGCTAGCCAACTGGACAACACAATCTAGTCGAAAGCTCTAATTTAGACAAGAACTTATCTTCATGTGGTCATGCCATAGTGATCCTAAAAATAAACAAGATGCTCCCAGCTGTTCAGACTTGTTTTCACAGAGAAGCAGACTTGACCGGTTGAACGAAGATTTTCAAACGTGATATTGAAAGAAATTCTGTTGAAATACTTCCCCGGTTGCTCTGGAGGTTTAACAAGTGTATGAATTGTCTTTCTGGTTCTATGTGATGGTTCAGGATAAAAAATTGAATGACATACGATCGATTTGATTCAGCGACTCAGCGACCGTTAATCGTAGTGATGACTCGACCTTGACCTTCGTAACTTGATGTGTAAATTTGAGTTGCCAGCTTGGACTTGCGTCTTGAATGAGACTTTCTTGAACTGTTCAATTTCCACTGTTACTTTGCCTGTGACGAACTGAATTGATCTTGAAGTTGTTTCCACTAGAATCTTCCCAACTTGAAGCCTGATTCATGAACATTAGTTCGTTCAATTGGGTAACGGAAAAGATGAATTCTGAAAATTGTCCGAACACTTCCTGACACCAGTATGTTACGGTCTCCCGCTGTATCTTTTCTTGCTAGATGTTATTAAAAGATTCAGCACCGTTGGACGTGAGTTTATTGGGTTGCTTGTCAATATTTCAGATATTATAATTCATCTATTCTAATTCCAGTTTTCTAGTTCGAGTGCAGTTTTAAGCCATTCTGGTGTGATTAAATTATTATTATATTCAGTGTCGTTATTATATTAATTCTTCCACAGTGTTGGTTAGATTATAGTTAGTCTTAGAAAATACCTGTGATAATCTGGACTGACCTTGCAAGGATTAATGACAGTCACAGCACAGAGTGAGAACTTGTATAATTCAGGCAACCAACAAGTTCCATGGACGACTGAACAATTTAATATATCCTTTTACACAATGGGGTGCAACATCATTTCACACATTTTTTTATTGTTCCTCTCACAGACTTAGCTCGTCTGGGTTAACCGTTAAGTTTATAGCGTAATAGAGTGTGCAACCAACTCTTACCGAATCCGATCCTTAGAATTATTATCCCTTCACAATACTAGTGAGTACATTATCTGTAAATCTATAGATCCTGTCTATGTATCATTAATCAACATCTTTGGCTTGCATCGCCAGGCTTTAACTGCCATATATATAAGTTCAAGGTGAACGTAATCTGCTTGGTTCGCGATTCTAATACGGACTCTACCTGGTCCTATAATCAACTTTGATACGGATCATTACGCTATCTTACACTTTCCAGTGGATCTACCGTTCCACATATATATATATAATCAGTGGCTGTGCCACATATTCAAACACGATCCTTAAGTGGTTTTACCACACATTTCAACACTGCCGTTAGGCTCAATGGCCACACATAGACTAGAATGTAACTAGGCTAGACGCGTCATACATCGATCTGCGCGATTTCTGGTCTTATTCAATTGAGGAGTTCCGTGGTGCAGGCATGCCAATGTTTGCAACCATTCACATGTCTGCAAGCCGCGAAACAGTCCTCAACAGGGGGAAG
>JAMPIV010019070.1:0-55500 GCA_024509875.1 Oreohelix idahoensis | reverse complement strand
GGAGTGCAACAGGAATGCCTTTTGTCTCAATTTATTTTTTGTTTTTGTTTTGTTACTGACGATATATTGGGTTATAAAAACATTGACGACACACAACAAAAATGGAATCCAGTGGCATCTTATTAAACTGCTGGATGATCTAGACTTTACCAATGACTTGGCTTTCTTGTCCCATAATCGTAATCAGATGAAAGACAGGAAAAGAATAGTCGATGGTAGGTCGCGGCAAGTGCGTCTGAATATAAACAAGGATAAGACAAAAGATAATGAGAATAAATGTAAGAAATGATGACAAGATTGTACCCGAAGAAACACCATTACAAGATGTGGAATAGTACTCCTTTTTGGGCGGCAATGTGAACACGTTGTAGGTTAGGGCAGTGAAATCAGATATAGTACAAAGGGCAATAGGGGCTTTGCGTTGGGAAGTGTATGGAGATCGAGAGAGGTCAAGTTAAGCACTGAAATAGTAGTCTTTTGCTCTGATGTCAAGTCAGTCCTATTGTATTGCTCTGGGGCATGAAGGGCGACCGAGACAACGGCCGGGGAGATGCAAACTTTCAAGGAAGGGCGCTTGCGTGAAATGGAGGGATTGTAAATATATGACGGGATCGCTAGTATGGAACTGATGACAAGAACCAGACAAGTGACGGTGGGGTAAATGATCAGAGGAGGACGGTGGCGAAGGATAGGTCACGTTATGGGGAAACCTGTGGTTGACATGACCTGGCGATCCTTGTTTTGGAACTCCCGGGGGACAGAGGCAGAGGTTCACCGAGGGACACATGGTGTGGAGAATTGAGGACAGGAAAGATGATGATGAGGGAGCGTGGAGAGAGCGTGGGCTGACGGCGCGTGACAAGATGACTTAACATCTGTTTGTTGAGGGCCTGTGCTCCTTGGGGAGGTAGGGGGTATTGATTGATTGACAGAGTGAGTGACTGTTAGAGTGACTGTTAGAGTGACTGTTTGAGTGACTGTTAGAGTGACTGTTTGAGTGACTGTTAGAGTGACTGTTAGAGTGACTGTTAGAGTGACTGTTAGAGTGACTGTTTGAGTGACTGATAGAGTGACTGTTAGAGTGACTGTTAGAGTGACTGTTAGAGTGACTGTTAGAGTGACTTAGAGTGACTACTAGAGTGACTGTTAGAGTGACTATTTGAGTGACTGTTAGAGTGACTGTTAGAGTGACTGATAGAGTGACTGTTAGAGTGACTGTTAGAGTGACTGTTAGAGTGACTATTTGAGTGACTGTTAGAGAGACTGTTAGAGTGACTGTTAGAGAGACTGTTAGAGTGACTGTTAGAGGGACTGTTAGAGTGACTGATCCTTGGTGAAGATCAGACTATATTTATAGTTAAGCTCAACGTGGGATTCTGAACATTTCTTAAAGTTTTTTACATTGCAAGAGATTTTCCCCCTCCCTCACATTACTTTAGAGACCTCTGTCCGTCTTTCTCACACGTGAAGCATCGTTTGCAGCTATACGCACTACGGGGAGGGAAATGGTGAATTTTATCTTAAGAAAAACGAGTCTTCACTGTAAAATTATACAGCTGAAACTTATTTTAACATCATTCTTTCGTGATGAAGCATTTGTATAAAAATTTACTGAAACGAAAAGGGAAAGCAAGGGGTTTGATTTGATTTGGTTTTAAGGATTATCTTCATTGGACACGGACTACTCCATCAGTGCTCCGATCTCCTCCCTTAGATCACACAAAGAAGATCTCAGCACAGTGCACAGTGCACGAACTCCGTAGCACCGGCGGGAATCTCAATGTATGTATATAGGAATCACACATTCTATAAATTTTTTTGTGGTTGGTAGGTTTCTAATTTTTAAATTTTGCTAGGACAGTGGTCTGTTAGGCCTACTGTTTACGATTTTACACAGCCCTGAGATTTTTAAGGTGCGCAACTTGCACATGGGACCTCCTATTTTTTCGCCCTTATCCGAGAAGGCTAGTCGTCCGATCTCACTAAATAAGTGGGGATGCCGCACGGAAGGTCCTGGGTTCGATTCCCCGGTAAACTACTCACGTCTGTTGTTTTTCTGTTGTCTAGTTTTCTACTTCTTTATTTCTCACGAGTGCTTGTAAAACATACCTTTATGTATGTGTAATATTTATTTACTGTTTACAGGCCCTTTTTTATGTGTTTAAACGTTTATCCGATCACTCTAGCATGGGGTAAAATGGGACAATCTGTCCGATTTCTCCTGATCCCCTCATCATCATCTCAGCCCGTAACCCGTCATGGGTCGTAGGGGTGCCATGGTGGAAGCATCAGCAGACAGGGTCCTTCACTGCTCTCTATCCTCAGCAATGCGTACAAGTGTGGAAAAACCGTGTCCTGCCCATTCTTTGATGTTATCAGCCCAGGATTTTCTTTGCCTTCCTCTTCTCCGTTTACCTTCGACTGTCCCCTGAAGGATCGTTTTCGAAAGGGAGTCATGACGAGTTACATGCCCAAACCAGGCAAGCTTTCGATGTTTCACTATTGACAAAAGTGGTTCTTGGTGGCCTGCATAGGTGTTTATCTTCTCTCTAACATAGACATTTGTTTTGTGCTCTTTATAGCAAATGCGCAAAATTCTTCTATAACATTTATGCTCGAAAGCCTGAATCCTTCGCTCCGTATCTGCAGTGAGTGTCCAGCTCTCACACCCATACAAGAGAATAGATAATACAAGTGATTTGTATAATTTGATCTTCACAGGAAAACTGATGTTACTTTTCCAGATCACATTCAACTTTGTCATGGCAGCTGAGGCCATCTCAAGTCTTGTCTTGATTTCTTTACTTGATCTTCCATCACTACATATAGTGGACCCGAGATATTTAAAGGTGTTAACTTCTTCTAACGTTTGCCCATTTAACGTAATGTTGGTCGGAACATGTTTCTTATGGCTATTCACCAATATCTACACGTAAGTAAACCAACAGGTTTTGTCACATGTTTACTTATCTAATACGATAGAGTTCTAATAATGTTATTCAAATTACTCAGCCAACCAAAATAGCTCACATGTTTCGAAATATGATGATAAATTTTTTATTGCGAAAATTTATAAAAATGACACAAGTAGTATACCATGTACCAAACAGGTATTATTCAGGCGGCGGCGTGTGACTTTTATATAGCAAAATACTCCGATCGATTTCAGGCGTTCTCAGGCGGCGGCGCATGACTTTTATATAGCAAGAAAAAAAAAAAAAAACAGGTATTATTCAGGCGGCGGTGCATGACTTTTTATATAAGAAAATACGCAGTGTGCAGGTGGAGCAGCAGGCGGGATGACTTTTTATATAAGAAAATACTCATTGTGCAGGTGGAGCAGCAGGCGGGATGACTTTTTATATAAGGAAATACTCATTGTACAGATGGAGCAGCAGGGGTTGGTACATGACTTTTATATAAGAAATTGAGGAGGAGCAGCAGGTGGGATGACTTTTTATATAGGAAAAATTTTTATATAGGAAAAATGTGCAGGGGCAAGATGGCGGGGTGACTTTTTATATAAGGAAATACTCAGTGTGCAGGTGGAGCATCAGGCGGAGGGTGATGACTTTTTATATAAGAAAATACTCAGTGTGCAGGTGGAGCATCAGGTGGGGTGACTTTTTATATAAGGAAAATGTGCAGGGGCAAGATGGCGGGATGACTTTTTATATAAGAAAATACTCATTGCGTAGGTGGAGCATCAGGCGGGATGACTTTTTATATAAGAAAATACTCAGTGTGCAGGTAGCACCAGGCGGGATGACTTTTTATATAAGGAAATACGCAGTGTGGAGGTGGAGCAGCAGGAGAAGTGGATAACTTTTTAATATAGTAATATGTGTTTATTGAGATAACAAGAAGACGATAATAGGAAGAGGATAATAGTTAGACTTTGAGATTTTTAGATAACAAGAAGACGTTATTTATAGACATATATATTAATTCTGCAGGCGTGATACAGGGGTAAGATGGCGGGTGACTTTTATATAAGGAGAAAAATGGCGGCACGCTGCAGGCGCAAGATGGCGGGATGACTTTTTATATAGGGAAAATGTACAAGGGCAAGAGGGCGGACTTGAGATAACAAGAAGGTGGTATATGGCGCAAGATGGCGGGGTGCTTTTTTTATATAAGGAATTGAGGAGGAGGCGAGGAGGAGACCCATGAATTTTTTATATAGAGATATGTTTAGATAACGAGAAGACGTTATTTATAGACATATATTAATTCTACAGGAGTGATGCAGGGGCAGGGATGATATTTTTGTGTGATGTGGTATGGTTTTGGGGGTGGAAGAGAGATATTTTAGATGTTGAGGGGAGATGTGGTGACGTTGTCAGGATGCATCTGTGTACATTTTTGGGGGTGTAGCAGGCGAGTGGACCAGCATTGAGAGGTGGGAGTGAAGAGACATTGGTGACGAGGTACGGGTGTAATGTAGCAGGTGGGGTTAGGTTAGGGGGGATATTTTTGTGTGATGTGGTATGGTTTTGGAGGTGGAAGAGAGATATTTTAGATGTTGAGGGGAGATGTGGTGACGTTGTCAGGATGCAGCTGTGTACATTTTTGGGGTGTAGCAGGCGAGTGGACCAGCATTGAGAGGTGGGAGTGAAGAGGCGTCGGTGACGAGGTACGGGTGTAATGTAGCAGGTGGGGTTAGGTTAGGGGGGATATTTTTGTGTGATGTGGTATAGTTTTGGAGGTGGAAGAGAGATATTTTAATCTGTAATGTAGCAGGTGGGGTTAGGTTAGGGCGGAGTAGTAGGGTGTGTGTTGTGGAATTGTTTTGTTATGTGTGTTGGTGTGTGTGTGTGTTTATATGTCTACATCCGCGTGACTTTTATATAACGAAAATGTGTTGGAGGAACGTGGAGGAGGAGAGGTCTTGGAATATAGTAATATATAAGTTCATTAACGGCGGGCGTGTTGTGTGATGATTATTTTACAAACAGTTATACGTACATATTACAGATAGGTAGCCGATATTACAACAGTTAGATGCTATTTAGTTATACATATATAGAAATATAAAAGAGAAAACACTAGATACATTTTATATATTTATTGACAAAGTTAGTTGATCTATGGTTGACATATAACACCGCACTTCTTTTCGTATACCCCTTGGAGCTCTCAGAACACAGGTGGTTCGGTTTACTTGGCGAGTCTGTCAATGCACGTTTTGTCTTGTTCGTTCAACGAGGGGGTCAAATGGGAAGATTTCCCTTTTAGTCTTCTAAGTTTGTCACTGCTGGGTTGACTTTTGTCAAACTTTTTTTGGCGCAACGTGTGGTGCAAATCTGCCTCCCGCTCGCAGCATAACGAAAAAAGAGACGTTGGATGGGCGGGTTTTTGCAGAGGTGTTTTTAAATCGTGACACCAGGTACGGAAATCACATCTTTGAACATATCTACCCCTAGGTCCGCGTAAAAACTAACGTGTTGTTCTAACGCTGTGTGTGGCTAGTGATGAGAATATAAGACGCTGAGAGGTGAAGTTTGGTCGTAGACAACTACTCACTAGGAAATGCCCGTGAGGTGGTAGAAATACCCCCTCGACACGATAGAAATATGCCCTCGAGATGATATAAATATACCCTCGACACGACAGAAATATACCCTCGACACGACAGAAATATGTATGTGTAATGATAGAAAATATGACCTCGACACGACAGAAATATGCCCTCGACACGACAGAAATATGTATGTGTAATGATAGAAAATATGCCCTCGACACGACAGAAATATACCCCCGACACGACAGAAATATGTATGTGTAATGATATAAATATGTCCTCGACACGACAGAAATATGCCCTCGACACGACAGAAATATGTATGTGTAATGATAGAAAATATGACCTCGAGACGACAGAAATATACCCCCGAGATGATAGAAATGTGACCACCGGTTTTGGGAGAAAACTTTAGATATCACCCACCAAAGGATTTTCGCACGTGTAATAAAGGGGGGTCTCGATAAAATTTACTCTCTCGACCTTCACTCAGCTCTCCAAAGGTTTAAGTATTGCATCACTTCTTGGCATGTTCACCTAGTTAGTGGGAGCCGTCACCTACAAAGAGGTATGACCCCACCTGCAAGGGGTGGTCCTGGAAACAGTCTGTAGCAGTGCAGTCTGGCTGATCGAGTGCGGCTCGCAATGGGAAGGCAAAAGCGGTCCCTAAACAATGTCGGGTTGTAGTCGGTTGTGTCGATCGAGAGGTGGAGATATCACAGCTTAGAAGGGAGTTTTGAAGCGAGTTGAGGTTTTGTGTTTTCTTTTGTAGTGGTGTGGGTGAGGTCGGGAGGTTTTTTGTGTGATGTATTGTACCGGTAGTGTGTTTGGTTGTAGGTATCTTAATTGTGTGGTGTAGTTTGTGGGGCTGTCGAATCGTGGGGTGTGCTGGGGTATGGGTTTTTTGTGTGTCGGTATTTTAATTGTTGTATCTACAATATGTATAGATCAGAGTGAAGTTTTAGAAACCAGTACTAGTTCTACCATCGAACTTGCGTCCTGGTAGTGTGTGTGTGTTGTTTATTTTACATATAGACAGGTATACATATACACGAGGTTACAGCAGTTATACGCTAAATACCCTTTTGATGTCTCGAACGCACTTATGTCTTGAACATATTTGCAGTTGTTTTCATCGTACTTTCAGATGTCTGTCGTACTTTCTGTTGCAAACTGGAATCTAAATAATCTTTTTACTCAATTTTTAGTTTTAGTTATTGATTTGTAATGAAAACACACTCGCGTGCGTGGTTATGTATCTGTGTGTGTGTGTGTAAACACTAGTCTCAAACGCGTTGTAGGTCGCTTGACACCTGCCCAGCCTTATTTGCTCGCTAACAGCAACTTGCTTAATGAAAAACTAATCGATTGTGTTATAGCGGCTTTAAGCTAGGTTGTGAAACGGTTTGAGACACGATTCGTGGTGACAGATGGTTACATACTCAGAAACCTAAGCGATACTCAACGTGCTGTTGAACAAATATTCAGTGTTAGCTTTCTTGGTTTGATAGAGGCTTTAACTATTTATTAACTGTAATTCTTTAAATAGTCTTGTTAAGGTATTATCTCTATAATATTGCGTATGCGTAAGCAATAACAGGAGATTTTGTGTGTGTTTTATTAGGTATAGATACACTACGCAAAAGTGATCTCACCAGAACTTTGTTATCCATGTAGATGTGTCGTAGTCTAGTTACAAACAGCAAGGTGGTTTAGAAGTAACTTTATCATTTTTATTGGAAGAAAATTGTGTTTTTTATCGTTTACATGTTTTGTAACAAATTTGATTGCTCCAAAACTTTCACACAATTAGGTTACTACTTGACTTGAGAAGAAGGTCTTTTTATAAACACTCTTGAGTGAATTCCCATTTTTTCCTATCCGCTATAGAATAAAGAGGAAAATATATTTTTAAAAGTATTACCTGTTATAGAGGCAGATGAGTAAGGTTCGGTATGATGGAGGCGGTTTTGGTTTTGTGTTGTGTTGTGTGTGTAGTGGGTCACGGGGTAGTTTTCTTTATTATTTATATTATTGCATGAGTAATAAAATCTACTTACCCCAATGTTCAGTTAATGTTATGTAAATGAACCGTAAACACTCGCAGTCTCCAACATAAAAAATATTGGGAAAGACCACACTGAACAAAAACAAATAGACAATTTATTGAACACACCCGTAGAGATATATCTTGCAGGTAGACTAAAGTATGGCGGCAACTAAACACACGTACTTAGCGTTACAATCTGTAACTGATTCATGGTCGAGACCAGTTTCATACATTTTTAAGAAAAACCAACACGCACGTGTTTGTACCCTCACTAGAAAGAAATCGGATCGATGACCCGTGCAAATCAGCGATCGTGAATTTCTGTTCACGTCACTACGGTAAAATACAAACCATCAATAGTAGAAAACTTATAAAAGAAATATTCCTACGTTCGTGTGTTCGAATCACCGCCAGCTTGCATCAATTTTTTTATTCAACCTATAGATAAATAGATCAACCGTCAATTACTTCTTTAAAAAACACTTCCCCTTGTTAAAAAATAATACCCCTTCTCATAAAAATACTGCCCCTTGTCAAAAAAAATGTCGCCCTCTTCGTAATCAAAGTTCTTCCTATTGTCAAAAAAATGTCACCCCGTGACAATTACAAATACTTCTTTAAAAAACACTTCCCCTTGGTAAAAAATAATACCCCTTCTCATAAAAATACTGCCCCTTGTCCCGTGACAATTAAATTTCTCCCCTTTACTTCCCCTTGGTAAATACTTACAGTTGCGGTCTTCAACACGCGCCCCAACGGTTTAAGCACTTCATCACTTCTTATCATGTTATAAATTATTCTATCCAGACACTTTCCTTTCTCTCACACGATCACCTTGTGATAAAAATATTTCTTACCCCTTACTTTCACATTGTCATCACTATCATCTCGGCTCAGACAGGACTATAAACATCTATTACCTACCCGATAAAAGCTACGACAAACGTTATCTACCAGTTGTAATAGCATATATAGTCTGTTGTAACGGAACATCGGATAATTTCTTGTTGCCCTAAGACGCCGCAAGGCGTAATGGCCACAGACTGCTTGGTCGGTCGACGGGTAAGGATGGAAGAAGAAGAAGAATAATAGTATGATATAGAAAAATACCTACCACGGTCTTACATACTCTCTGTATGGATGTGTATGACATGAAAATCTATTTCTTTTATAAAAAATTTTAGTACAAATGTGTTTCTGCGAAAAACCGAAAGCTAACGGTTCGACGGTGAAACCGACTATCCGTGTTACGCCAATGTTTAATTACACTACAGGTGTGTTTGGAAAAAACAATTAAACAAAGCCGACTGCATTCAGAAAGATCGAGTGAGAGACGCACACGTGTGTGTTTCAGAGATCTGCGCGTACGAGGTCGATAGACAATTTCATTACGGAGGATGTTTCAAACAGCTGTGTTTGCTAAATCGAGCCCTTGTCGAAAATATGAGTTATTTTACATTAGATCTGTTTCTCATTCGTATCCAAATATTCAGTGTTTAGTCATTATTTCTATAATAGTGTGTGTATTCGTAAGCAATAACAGGAGGTTTTTGTGTATTTCAAAGTTTAGATACACTACCCAAAAGGGATTTCAGCAGGCAGACGAGAGTATGACACCAACTAGATACGGCTTTAGTATTACACTCTATAACTGATTCATTGTCGAGACAGTTTCAAACATTTTAAGAAAACGCAACAACCACGTGCTTGTAACCTCACTAGAAAGAAACAGGCGTGATGGCCAGTGTGAAACAGCGCGCGTAAAACTTGACTCGTTTTAAAATCCTCGTAACATAGAGGGTGCCGTTAGAACTAAATATAGCTAGCTAGAAAAAACGTAATAAAATAGCTAACAGGCAGAGTTTTCGTTAGTATTGGTAGACGAAAAAACTTATCTACAACGAGATTTACATGTGTAAAACTAACACTGTTACTTATTTCTGTTCACGTCATTGCAGACAACCTCAAAACACAAGAGCTCAATAGTAGAAATTTATCGTGTACTCGAACCCCTCCCCGATTTTTTTTTTTTAAGGTTTCACTTTTTTATTTTACAAGTGCGGCATCTGGTGATTGGTTTTATATAGTCTCACAATCACCAAAGTTTTTTTCGCACGTGTAACAAAGGCTGATCTCGTCGAGAAGTAGGAGTGCAGTGTTTGATAGAAGTAAATAGGTAATGGTCTCTTTTAAAAGAATACTTGAGTTAAAGAGGAAAATATAAAAAATCGGATATATGTCATAACCAGACTAAAATATGACGCCAACTACATATTCATTAGTGTTACAGGTTACACTCGAGACAATGTCGAGGTCAGTTTCAATCATTTTAAGAAAAACCAACACGCACGTGTTTTTTTTTACCACGCGTTGTTAAACTCGATCGATGGTCTGCGCTCGCGATTTTAGTTAACAAGAAGACGGTATATTCATATAATAGGAAGATATATTTAGACAATAAGAAGACTTTGAGCCAATAGGAAGACGAGAATAGGAAGAGGTTAATAGGAAGACGATATATTTATAGATAACAAGAAGACGATATATTTATAGATAACAAGAAGACGATATATTTAGACAAACAATTAGAGGATATAGGTAACAAAAGAAGTATACACAAGGTATGTGTGATGCACCGCACACAACCCGGGAGGGCAGACCCAGTTTTAACTGGGCACCAGAGGAACTCTGGAACGGTTAAGGAGGCCAACCCGATGCTGATTACAGCATCGGGCCGGCTGACTTAACAACACGTGCATCACACATACCTTGTGTATACTTCTTTTGTTACCTATATCCTCTAATTGTTTGTCTAAATATATCGTCTTCTTGTTATCTATAAATATATCGTCTTCTTGTTATCTATAAATATATCGTCTTCCTATTAACCTCTTCCTATTCTCGTCTTCCTATTGGCTCAAAGTCTTCTTATTGTCTAAATATATCTTCCTATTATATGAATATACCGTCTTCTTGTTAACTAAAATCGCGAGCGCAGACCATCGATCGAGTTTAACAACGCGTGGTAAAAAAAAACACGTGCGTGTTGGTTTTTCTTAAAATGATTGAAACTGACCTCGACATTGTCTCGAGTGTAACCTGTAACACTAATGAATATGTAGTTGGCGTCATATTTTAGTCTGGTTATGACATATATCCGATTTTTATATTTTCCTCTTTAACTCAAGTATTCTTTTAAAAGAGACCATTACCTATTTACTTCTATCAAACACTGCACTCCTACTTCTCGACGAGATCAGCCTTTGTTACACGTGCGAAAAAAACTTTGGTGATTGTGAGACTATATAAAACCAATCACCAGATGCCGCACTTGTAAAATAAAAAAGTGAAACCTTAAAAAAAAAAAATCGGGGAGGGGTTCGAGTACACGATAAATTTCTACTATTGAGCTCTTGTGTTTTGAGGTTGTCTGCAATGACGTGAACAGAAATAAGTAACAGTGTTAGTTTTACACATGTAAATCTCGTTGTAGATAAGTTTTTTCGTCTACCAATACTAACGAAAACTCTGCCTGTTAGCTATTTTATTACGTTTTTCTAGCTAGCTATATTTAGTTCTAACGGCACCCTCTATGTTACGAGGATTTTAAAACGAGTCAAGTTTTACGCGCGCTGTTTCACACTGGCCATCACGCCTGTTTCTTTCTAGTGAGGTTACAAGCACGTGGTTGTTGCGTTTTCTTAAAATGTTTGAAACTGGTCTCGACAATGAATCAGTTATAGAGTGTAATACTAAAGCCGTATCTAGTTGGTGTCATACTCTCGTCTGCCTGCTGAAATCCCTTTTGGGTAGTGTATCTAAACTTTGAAATACACAAAAACCTCCTGTTATTGCTTACGAATACACACACTATTATAGAAATAATGACTAAACACTGAATATTTGGATACGAATGAGAAACAGATCTAATGTAAAATAACTCATATTTTCGACAAGGGCTCGATTTAGCAAACACAGCTGTTTGAAACATCCTCCGTAATGAAATTGTCTATCGACCTCGTACGCGCAGATCTCTGAAACACACACGTGTGCGTCTCTCACTCGATCTTTCTGAATGCAGTCGGCTTTGTTTAATTGTTTTTTTCCAAACACACCTGTAGTGTAATTAAACATTGGCGTAACACGGATAGTCGGTTTCACCGTCGAACCGTTAGCTTTCGGTTTTTCGCAGAAACACATTTGTACTAAAATTTTTTATAAAAGAAATAGATTTTCATGTCATACACATCCATACAGAGAGTATGTAAGACCGTGGTAGGTATTTTTCTATATCATACTATTATTCTTCTTCTTCTTCCATCCTTACCCGTCGACCGACCAAGCAGTCTGTGGCCATTACGCCTTGCGGCGTCTTAGGGCAACAAGAAATTATCCGATGTTCCGTTACAACAGACTATATATGCTATTACAACTGGTAGATAACGTTTGTCGTAGCTTTTATCGGGTAGGTAATAGATGTTTATAGTCCTGTCTGAGCCGAGATGATAGTGATGACAATGTGAAAGTAAGGGGTAAGAAATATTTTTATCACAAGGTGATCGTGTGAGAGAAAGGAAAGTGTCTGGATAGAATAATTTATAACATGATAAGAAGTGATGAAGTGCTTAAAACCGTTGGGGCGCGTGTTGAAGACCGCAAACTGTAAGTATTTACCAAGGGGAAGTAAAGGGGAGAAATTTAATTGTCACGGGGTGACATTTTTTTGACAATAGGAAGAACTTTGATTACGAAGAGGGCGACATTTTTTTTGACAAGGGGCAGTATTTTTATGAGAAGGGGTATTATTTTTTTACCAAGGGGAAGTGTTTTTTAAAGAAGTATTTGTAATTGTCACGGGGTGACATTTTTTTGACAATAGGAAGAACTTTGATTACGAAGAGGGCGACATTTTTTTTGACAAGGGGCAGTATTTTTATGAGAAGGGGTATTATTTTTTACCAAGGGGAAGTGTTTTTTAAAGAAGTATTTGACGGTTGATCTATTTATCTATAGGTTGAATAAAAAAATTGATGCAAGCTGGCGGTGATTCGAACACACGAACGTAGGAATATTTCTTTTATAAGTTTTCTACTATTGATGGTTTGTATTTTACCGTAGTGACGTGAACAGAAATTCACGATCGCTGATTTGCACGGGTCATCGATCCGATTTCTTTCTAGTGAGGGTACAAACACGTGGTTGTTGGGTTTTTCTTAAAATGTATGAAACTGGTCTCGACCATGAATCAGTTACAGATTGTAACGCTAAGTACGTGTTTAGTTGCCGCCATACTTTAGTCTACCTGTAAGATATATCTCTACGGGTGTGTTCAATAAATTGTCTATTTGTTTTTGTTCAGTGTGGTCTTTCCCAATATTTTTTATGTTGGAGACTGCGAGTGTTTACGGTTCATTTACATAACATTAACTGAACATTGGGGTAAGTAGATTTTATTACTCATGCTATAATATAAATAATAAAGAAAACTACCCCGTGACCCACTACACACACAACACAACACAAAAACCAAAACCGCCTCCATCATACCGAACCTTACTCATCTGCCTCTATAACAGGTAATACTTTTAAAAATATATTTTCCTCTTTATTCTATAATAATAATAATAAATTCTTTAAGCGCCAAACACGGCGCATAAGGCAGAAACCAGTGCTCTCCAGGTTGTTCGTTGTGACGCCACTCCTCTTAGCTCTTGCACATTATTTAGGCCCAACGTTCTTCCTTCTCTTATTATTGTTCTTCTGAGTGTTTCTTTTGGTCTTCCTTTTTTCCGCTTACCCTCAGGAACCCAAGTGAGCGCCTGTAGTGGTATTCTGTTGTTTTGCATTCGTAGGACATGACCGATATATGACCATATATATGACGATATATGATTTATTCTATAGCGGATAGGAAAAAATGGGAATTCACTCAAGAGTGTTTATAAAAAGACCTTCTTCTCAAGTCAAGTAGTAACCTAATTGTGTGAAAGTTTTGGAGCAATCAAATTTGTTACAAAACATGTAAACGATAAAAAACACAATTTTCTTCCAATAAAAATGATAAAGTTACTTCTAAACCACCTTGCTGTTTGTAACTAGACTACGACACATCTACATAGATAACAAAGTTCTGGTGAGATCACTTTTGCGTAGTGTATCTATACCTAATAAAACACACACAAAATCTCCTGTTATTGCTTACGCATACGCAATATTATAGAGATAATACCTTAACAAGACTATTTAAAGAATTACAGTTAATAAATAGTTAAAGCCTCTATCAAACCAAGAAAGCTAACACTGAATATTTGTTCAACAGCACGTTGAGTATCACTTAGGTTTCTGAGTATGTAACCATCTGTCACCACGAATCGTGTCTCAAACCGTTTCACAACCTAGCTTAAAGCCGCTATAACACAATCGATTAGTTTTTCATTAAGCAAGTTGCTGTTAGCGAGCAAATAAGGCTGGGCAGGTGTCAAGCGACCTACAACGCGTTTGAGACTAGTGTTTACACACACACACACAGATACATAACCACGCACGCGAGTGTGTTTTCATTACAAATCAATAACTAAAACTAAAAATTGAGTAAAAAGATTATTTAGATTCCAGTTTGCAACAGAAAGTACGACAGACATCTGAAAGTACGATGAAAACAACTGCAAATATGTTCAAGACATAAGTGCGTTCGAGACATCAAAAGGGTATTTAGCGTATAACTGCTGTAACCTCGTGTATATGTATACCTGTCTATATGTAAAATAAACAACACACACACACTACCAGGACGCAAGTTCGATGGTAGAACTAGTACTGGTTTCTAAAACTTCACTCTGATCTATACATATTGTAGATACAACAATTAAAATACCGACACACAAAAAAACCCATACCCCAGCACACCCCACGATTCGACAGCCCCACAAACTACACCACACAATTAAGATACCTACAACCAAACACACTACCGGTACAATACATCACACAAAAAACCTCCCGACCTCACCCACACCACTACAAAAGAAAACACAAAACCTCAACTCGCTTCAAAACTCCCTTCTAAGCTGTGATATCTCCACCTCTCGATCGACACAACCGACTACAACCCGACATTGTTTAGGGACCGCTTTTGCCTTCCCATTGCGAGCCGCACTCGATCAGCCAGACTGCACTGCTACAGACTGTTTCCAGGACCACCCCTTGCAGGTGGGGTCATACCTCTTTGTAGGTGACGGCTCCCACTAACTAGGTGAACATGCCAAGAAGTGATGCAATACTTAAACCTTTGGAGAGCTGAGTGAAGGTCGAGAGAGTAAATTTTATCGAGACCCCCCTTTATTACACGTGCGAAAATCCTTTGGTGGGTGATATCTAAAGTTTTCTCCCAAAACCGGTGGTCACATTTCTATCATCTCGGGGGTATATTTCTGTCGTCTCGAGGTCATATTTTCTATCATTACACATACATATTTCTGTCGTGTCGAGGGCATATTTCTGTCGTGTCGAGGACATATTTATATCATTACACATACATATTTCTGTCGTGTCGAGGGTATATTTCTGTCGTGTCGAGGGCATATTTTCTATCATTACACATACATATTTCTGTCGTGTCGAGGGCATATTTCTGTCGTGTCGAGGACATATTTATATCATTACACATACATATTTCTGTCGTGTCGAGGGTATATTTCTGTCGTGTCGAGGGTATATTTATATCATCTCGAGGGCATATTTCTATCGTGTCGAGGGGGTATTTCTACCACCTCACGGGCATTTCCTAGTGAGTAGTTGTCTACGACCAAACTTCACCTCTCAGCGTCTTATATTCTCATCACTAGCCACACACAGCGTTAGAACAACACGTTAGTTTTTACGCGGACCTAGGGGTAGATATGTTCAAAGATGTGATTTCCGTACCTGGTGTCACGTTAAAACACCTCTGCAAAAAACCCGCCCATCCAACGTCTCTTTTTCGTTATGCTGCGAGCGGGAGGCAGATTTGCACCACACGTTGCGCCAAAAAAAGTTTGACAAAAGTCAACCCAGCAGTGACAAACTTAGAAGACTAAAAGGGAAATCTTCCCATTTGACCCCCTCGTTGAACGAACAAGACAAAACGTGCATTGACAGACTCGCCAAGTAAACCGAACCACCTGTGTTCTGAGAGCTCCAAGGGGTATACGAAAAGAAGTGCGGTTATATGTCACCCATAGATCAACTAACTTTGTCAATAAATATATAAAATGTATCTAGTGTTTTCTCTTTTATATTTCTATATATGTATAACTAAATAGCATCTAACTGTTGTAATATCGGCTACCTATCTGTAATATGTACGTATAACTGTTTGTAAAATAATCATCACACAACACGCCCGCCATTAATGAACTTATATATTACTATATTCCAAGACCTCTCCTCCTCCACGTTCCTCCAACACATTTTCGTTATATAAAAGTCACGCGGATGTAGACATATAAACACACACACACACCAACACACATAACAAAACAATTCCACAACACACACCCTACTACTCCGCCCTAACCTAACCCCACCTGCTACATTACAGATTAAAATATCTCTCTTCCACCTCCAAAACTATACCACATCACACAAAAATATCCCCCCTAACCTAACCCCACCTGCTACATTACACCCGTACCTCGTCACCGACGCCTCTTCACTCCCACCTCTCAATGCTGGTCCACTCGCCTGCTACACCCCAAAAATGTACACAGCTGCATCCTGACAACGTCACCACATCTCCCCTCAACATCTAAAATATCTCTCTTCCACCTCCAAAACCATACCACATCACACAAAAATATCCCCCCTAACCTAACCCCACCTGCTACATTACACCCGTACCTCGTCACCAATGTCTCTTCACTCCCACCTCTCAATGCTGGTCCACTCGCCTGCTACACCCCCAAAATGTACACAGATGCATCCTGACAACGTCACCACATCTCCCCTCAACATCTAAAATATCTCTCTTCCACCCCCAAAACCATACCACATCACACAAAAATATCATCCCTGCCCCTGCATCACTCCTGTAGAATTAATATATGTCTATAAATAACGTCTTCTCGTTATCTAAACATATCTCTATATAAAAAATTCATGGGTCTCCTCCTCGCCTCCTCCTCAATTCCTTATATAAAAAAAAAGCACCCCGCCATCTTGCGCCATATACCACCTTCTTGTTATCTCAAGTCCGCCCTCTTGCCCTTGTACATTTTCCCTATATAAAAAGTCATCCCGCCATCTTGCGCCTGCAGCGTGCCGCCATTTTTCTCCTTATATAAAAAGTCACCCCGCCATCTTACCCCTGTATCACGCCTGCAGAATTAATATATGTCTATAAATAACGTCTTCTTGTTATCTAAAAATCTCAAAGTCTAACTATTATCCTCTTCCTATTATCGTCTTCTTGTTATCTCAATAAACACATATTACTATATTAAAAAGTTATCCACTTCTCCTGCTGCTCCACCTCCACACTGCGTATTTCCTTATATAAAAAGTCATCCCGCCTGGTGCTACCTGCACACTGAGTATTTTCTTATATAAAAAGTCATCCCGCCTGATGCTCCACCTACGCAATGAGTATTTTCTTATATAAAAAGTCATCCCGCCATCTTGCCCCTGCACATTTTCCTTATATAAAAAGTCACCCCACCTGATGCTCCACCTGCACACTGAGTATTTTCTTATATAAAAAGTCATCACCCTCCGCCTGATGCTCCACCTGCACACTGAGTATTTCCTTATATAAAAAGTCACCCCGCCATCTTGCCCCTGCACATTTTTCCTATATAAAAAGTCATCCCGCCTGCTGCTCCACCTGCTCAATGAGTATTTTCTTATATAAAAAGTCATCCCACCTGCTGCTCCTCCTCAATTCCTTATATAAAAGTCATGTACCAACCCCTGCTGCTCCATCTGTACAATGAGTATTTCCTTATATAAAAAGTCATCCCGCCTGCTGCTCCACCTGCACAATGAGTATTTTCTTATATACAAAGTCACCCCGCCTGATGCTCCACCTGCGCAATGAGTATTTCTTTTATAAAAAGTCATGCGCCGCCGCCTGAATAATACCTGTTTTTTTTTTTTTCTTGCTATATAAAAGTCATGCGCCGCCGCCTGAGAACGCCTGAAATCGATCGGAGTATTTTGCTATATAAAAGTCACACGCCGCCGCCTGAATAATACCTGTTTGGTACATGGTATACTACTGACACAATTGTTGCAATGCTAAAATGGCAGGTAGTATGATATGGAAATCCGCATAACCAACACATAACCTTTTATTGAATGTATTTAATACTTACTTACTTAGTCGTTCCCCTTCTACCGTGAGGTGTAGAGGTTTGGAAGAGAGAGCGCCAGACTATCCTATCGGCTGTCTTCATCCTGGCTTGGTTCCATTCTAGTCCTCGGTCCTTCAAAGATTGTCTAATGTTGTCCTCCCAGCGGACTCTGGGTCGTCCTGGGGTCTGGATCCCTGGCTCTTTGTTTCCCACGCTTGTCGTGGTAGCCAATCTTCTCCCATTCTGCAGACATGGTCAAACCAGCTTACTTGGGGCTGTTCTACTTGGGCCTGCAGGGGGTGGGATTTTAGGCCTTGACGTATCGTCTGGTTGCGGATCATGTCTCTTCTTGTTACTTCAACCACCTTCCTCAGATACCTCATTTCTGAAGTTTGGATCTGGCTGTTGTGGACGTGTAGTCACTGCCCATGACTTGCATCCATATGTCAAGACTGGGACATATGTGGAGTGGTATACAGCCATCTTCGTTTTCTTACAAACCTCTCTCTCTTGCTGAGGAATCCTCGATTTATGGCCTGAAAAAATCTCCCAGCTGCTGCTTTTCGAGTGGCCAACTCTTCTTTGATGCCTCCCTTTAGGTCTATAATACCTCCAAGGTATTTAAAGTGGTCGACCTGCTCCAGGACCTGTTCTCCCAGCTTAATCTGATGTCTTCTTTCTTTTCGTAATATCACTATGGATTTTGTTTTGGAGCTGCTTATGACCATCTTTCTCTTCTCCAGCTCATCCTTCCAGACTTGCAGGTTGGAATGTATGTAATAATATTTATATTTCTTTCTTTTTAGACGTAGGTTGTAAGAGATGATAAGGTCATAGATTTGAAAAATTCTACAACTTCCCAGACAAAATGACTTAACTAATACTCACACAAGGATAGGACATGAGTGTGTGTGTGTGTGTTTTTTTTTTTTAAATCAAAGGCTTTATTCACGACCACAGAGTTTTTTTTTTTTTTTTTCAAGACAAAACATTCTTAAGCCAATTTCCCTGAATGCTTTATTCACAGCCACGTAGATAATAAAATGTTCAATACTGTTAATGCACAGTAAGGACACTTTAAACACCTCGAACACACGTTGTAGCGCAACTGAATGACCAAACGGATTAAATCCAACAACATAAACAATTAGAAACCCAAAGTCGCTATACACAATGTACATAGAACAAACACTTATTAAAGTTTTAGTTGTTCTTGATATGGATATTTGGGAATTTTGTTTACTTTTTATAGTGCCTCCACCAGATAGTGTCATTTCACTGCGTCGTTTGGTAATTACGTTGACCTGGACTCTAATGGCAGCACAGCCGACAGTTACGAGAACAACTGGTATGATTCCTGTCTTGTTGTTAACGATGTTTGCATATAGTTCATATACTCCGTCTTTTACATCCTGGTAATACAGATCGGAATAGTAAATACGCCCAAGAGGTATGCCTTTAATAACAACCTGCTTAAATTTAAACCAGAAGACATTCTGGTAGATACCGGCTGTTGCACTAAGCAGGAAAAGACAAGATAGAACAAACATCGTTCGTTGCCTTGTTATCATGAAACGGAATTTTAGTGGGGGAAAAATTGCAAATATACGTTCTCTTGCAATCAGTGTAGGAATGATCACGGAGCTGTTGACTCCAGTGCAGTACAAGGTAGAAAAAAGAATATATAAGATTGATAATTATAATTTCTTTCAACTGTTGAATATTCTCTCAAGTCACACTCTACTGCAGCCACACAGGCTAATTATAAATAGGTATGTGTGCTACTGTTCTCCCGTCACCGGGTATGGACTGTTGCAAGTATGTGTGTGTTAGGGTAGGCATTTACACCACAAGCACGTACATAAGAGTCATGGAATGGTGCAAACGCCTGGTGACATTTAATGACGATTTATTAAGGCACGGCGCAATCACGTTCACATCAATGTACAGTTTGCAATTACTACACGAACATGTTGGCATTAATATAAAGTTCACAGTGAAAAGGGAACTATCCCCAGCGCTCAACAGACTGCACACTTGGCAGTTAACAATAATGCCAGCGCTATGAATAACAGCTTCCTAACAGCTTCATAAATCTCTACACTGCAGTTAATCAAATATGGTCCGTCCTAATCCTGGACTTATAATAGCTTCATAACAGCAATACATAATATGGCCTGTCCTAACTCTGGACTTATAATAGCTTCATAACAGCTTCACAAATCACCACACTGCAGTTAATCAAATATGGCCTGTCCTAATCCTGCAATTATAATAGCTTCATAACAGCTTCACAAATCTCCACACTGCAGTTAATCAAATATGGCCTGTCCTAATCCTGGACTTATAATAGCTTCATAACAGCTTCACAAATCTCCACACTGCAGTTAATCAAATATGGCCTGTCCTAATCCTGGACTTATAATAGCTTCATAACAGCTTCACAAATCTCCACACTGCAGTTAATCAAATATGGCCTGTCCTAATCCTGGACTTATAATAGCTTCATAACAGCTTCACAAATCACCACACTGCAGTTAATCAAATATGGCCTGTCCTAATCCTGGACTTATAATAGCTTCATAACAGCTTCACAAATCTCCACACTGCAGTTAATCAAATATGGCCTTAGTACTCAAAATACTGCCTACACTGCAGTTTACAAATAACTCATAATATCATCACGTGGAATAATGGCCTTAGTACTCAAAATACTGCCTACACTGCAGTTTACAAATAACTCATAATATCATCACGTGGAATAATGGCCTTAGTACTCAAAATACTGCAATATCCATAAACACAGCGAAAACCGTCGCTAGACATATTCATCGCTCTGCGCAGGCATACACCTCGAAAATTCAGCAGGGCTCGACCCGCTCGGACAACGCCCAAACACAGACTGTCCATATATGCAGCATAGCCGCGAGCTAAACACAGCTCACTACAACTCAGGGATAAATTCCTCACAGGCGTGGCTCAACGCTGTGAGTAGCAGTCATCCGCTCTGTTCTCGAACATACGAGAAGCTATACAAGCATCATAGCTAAACAAGGATTCAAGTAACGTAACTCAAAATCTAACCTGTCCAAAAAGCATATTCAGAATTACTGCCCTTTTGACTTAACATTACCACACAAGCGGGGGAAAAAATGATTCTATCATTTTTTTTTTTTTTTTGAAAATTAAATACCAAAAAATTTAGAAAATAATGAAACTGTAACATATGTTTTACAAAATTCATCTGATGATAAGTCAAAATAGTATATCTACCGAAAATATTAGCAGTAAATGTAAAGTAAATAACAATCATGCAACGTAATCAAGTAAGAATACTAAAATTAATCTATTAGAAGACCAAGCTAAGTATCTCAAAATTAATCTATTACAGAACTAAGCTAAGCATATACAATAACACTCAAACAAGCAACAAACAATAGTAAGAAAAAGGACAATATCAAGCAAACGAAGTATAATTCGAAAAGAAGGGAAACATGAAATCAGCATATGATAAAAATCCGATAACATCAGAATCTAACAATTAAGTCTAGTCATGTAAAGCAAATACAACTATCAGGACCAATTACCTGATCTAAAGTTACATCATTACTTGAACAATACAAAGAATGAAAGTCTAAGTAGCCTAACAGGAAAAAGTATCCAAGAAGCATAAAGTGAAACGAAGATGAAACACGGAAGTATAAACAACATATCAGATCATGCTGAAAAGACAACAGAAAAGATGTAAAGGGATGACGAATAGTCAACAAAGACAGATGAAAAGTTAAGATGCACATGTAGAAATAGTTGTAATAATACCTTACAATAACTATTTAAATCACACATCATACTGTATAAATTAATACAATTACGATAAAAAATTATAAGATAAAATGGCAAAGTATATCTAAACTAACATCACAAAAAAAAAAACTTGAGATAAAACAAAGTAAAGTAAATATTTTAACTAAATTATAAAACTTATACATAACTAACAACAAATTATATCAAATATTACAGGAACAAAAAATAACAACGCTATTAAAAAAAAAAAAAAAAAAAATTCGCACTGACTCAAAGTCACTCGCTAAATACAGAGAAATACATCAAAACATCAAAAAATAATTTCAAGGAACTAATGTCACTACACATTACTAACTATAATATACAGTCTAGCGCTGGCGCAGAAAAAATATTACAATGTTCGAAAAGATACATTTTCCAAAAATTCAATACAAAAAAGTTTCGTAATACTAAGTTGCATAAAAATAGTATTTCATTTACAACCAATTCGAAGATATAATAAATAAACTAACAATGAAATCAACTTTAAGAAAATGAAGGACATATAAACAATCTATCTCTAAACAGACGCACATTAACAAATGTAAGTTTTTTTTTCAAAAAATACGTCACATAAAAACACATGAGAAAAACACACTATTATCTACATACAAGCTTGTAAATATTTAAGAACAAAATAATGTAAGTTAAATAAGTGTTAAACCAGATCTCCAAATTCTTCAATCAAAAAATAATATCAGCTATCGCTGTTAATTCTACCTATACAGACAATTTAACCTTAAAGTTACTTCTGGCTGACAATCATGTTCAGCTTAGTTTTAGAGTTATCTAACTTTAAATTGATATTTATTTCAACCTAATGTGCTATCAGAGCATGAGAACTAATGTAAGTAATTTATAACGAATACTCGTGAATTTTCTAAAAGTAATTATTGTACCATTACAACCAATGAGTTTGTGCATTCTATTCTAACTATTCTAACAAACACTGCTATAAAAACAAAAAACAAAATAAACAACTGCAAGTTCAACAATGGAATATAAATAACAATAGAAACAAAAAATCATGGCAATCAAATGATGCATCAAATATTTCAATGAAATTACATGTTATTCTAAAACAAGATCATATCATGTACTATACTAACAAATACAAAAGAAAATATTTACTGTCTTGATTTTTTTTTTAAAATCAGATGCAAATCTCCCGCTTTGTTGTCAACATTTCTTGACCCTCAACAGGTAAACACTTCAGATGCTTAGTGAGACGCTGAAAAGGTTACGCTTGATCGAACACACGGATGCAAAGTTGACCTACTTTTCTCACCGGTAATATGTGACAGGAGCATTGACTCTTGTCGCAAAGTCGCTTCTGTCAAAATATATAAATGAAAATTTCCATTTTAATGAATGGTGAAATTTAATGAGAAAAAACGTAGAAGTCAAATTGACAATTACCTAGCCCTGTGGCTTGTGTAAAGTAGTGGTACCTTCACGATGCCATCAACTCTTCCCTTGACACACAGTAGACAACACAGAATGCTTAAGCTCAACTTGACCATAACTGAAGGTCATCACTGCTGTATTCTGCAATAAAGTTTTACACCTAACCGAACGAGATGCTCTCTCGACATCAAAATTAGAACAAGCAGTATCATTCAATAGAGCTATTGACTCCAGTGCAGTACAAGGTAGAAAAAAAAATATACAAGATATAAAACGTTAATTTACTCTTTCTGAAAACGTGAAACCAAGAGGATCATTTTAAGTCATAATATACCGAGGAAAGCTACATAAACCTGTTAGAAGGAATATATCAGATAAAGCCAAGCCGACGAGCAGTATGTTTGAACATTTTCTGAATCCTTGCCGAGTTATAATGACAATGCTGGTCAAGTTTCCAACAATCCCCAATATAATTGTACTGGGAATTATCACATAATGAAATGCCCAGACTATGTACTCGACAGTTTCGTCACTGGCAAGTACGTAATTTTTAGTTACGTCTGTGACGGTAATTACCAAAGTCGTGTTTGTCGTCATCTTTATTTCTGTATAATGTTAATCTTTAATCTTCGACTATCGAGTTCAATCAATCAATCAATACCCTTTAGCTCCCCAAGGAGCATAGGCCTTCAACAAACACATGCTAAGTCTTCCTGTCCTGTGCCATCCGCTCAAGTTCTTTCCATGTTTTCCTCATCATTTTCACATCTGTTTTCTTCTCAGTAGGCATCTGTCGTGAATTATTCTAATCCCCATATATAAATTAAAACGTAAATGTAAAGCCTAACAAATAAATTTAATAAAAGGAAAGAAGAATGGTAAAGAACAGTGATGTCACAATGACTGTACTCGAAATTCCCCCTTGTTTTCTACTTCGTCGGCAAATTGTAACGCTTTCACGTTGATAGTAAAAGCCTACTGTGTCGCTGCACGCTTTCTTCAATGAAACGTGTACTGTATTTCTTGGAAAAACCTTGAGATACGCAAGCTGATCAATGACCTAGATTTAATATTTCATTCATTCCATACACGGCGTAACTAAAAGACAGATGGACTAAAGGATAGAGAGAAGGGAGAGGCAGAAAGCAAGGACACATGCAACACTAAACACGCGTCGCGCGATACACAATTGCTGCCATCACGCGTGTAAGGCCACATGCACTAACTTTATTTCAAATCGACAGTGATAAAATTCACTACCCATACCAGAGTTAGGTTTTAAAATCCTGAAAAACACTTATTGGGAATTATGACATTATACCGGTTTACGTTTGAAAACATGACAGTACCCAGACACCCTCAAGTTTGGAAGTGAGAAGGTAGTAACAGCACGACTATCCTAGAAGAAAATGCATATTGGCTCCATTAAAGTCGTATATTTGGGTTCCTTAGGGTTTGCTGACAAAGAATATGTAAAACGTTACGCAAATAATCTAGGAATTACCAAGTTATGGCCAAAATAAAATAGTGGGGGTGCCTGACAGCATGAAATCATTTCTGCTCACAAAATTTTTTTATAACGTGTTTGAAAAAACATTACGTTACGGAAATAGCCTACCATGTTAACTCCTATTTGATTGGAGCGCAACAAATGTAAGACTAAACACGATTGGTCGGGCTATAAATACTATCTTGTGTTGTCAGGGGAAACGTGAAAAGGGGTGCTTTTTTGAAAAGATGTGTAGACATGGTTTGATTGGGTAGAGCTGCGAATATACTCAATTCAGAGCGTCTGTTCCTTGCCACATCTTGTAATAAACCTACTAAGAAGCAGTGCGTTGAGCACCAGTGTATATTTTTTATAAAATAAAGCCTGGGACATCGGCAGATCGGAGTTGTGCTATATTCATTGCCAGTCAACGAAACTGTTTATTATTTCCATGAATTGTGGTAAGCTTGAAATATTCAATATCTTTTAATGAAAATTGAATGTAAATTGATAATTTATGTCTGTATATATGTGTAGTTCAGTAGCGAACATGATGTAAAGCCTATAGTGCTCCAGCCTGAACAGAAGGTGTCGGAGGAAAGTAAAACTGCATGGAATGGCCAAACAGTACACTGACACCTAGATTATTGACTAGAAAGAAATAATGCTGGAATTGCAGAGGCGTAGTAACCATTAGGGAGGGAAATACTGGTATAAAGTATTTCAGATGAAGCTGACAGTTGGCCTAACGCTCTGAACTCAATGTTTGTGATGTATTGTGCTCAGTGTAGAAATAGAGTATAAATTAGTTCTGACGTAGAAGGTACAACCTTCTTGTTTCAGGGACCGTGGTCTTAAAGTTATTGAGCAGCACCTGGTCAGAGCTTTGCTGAAGCCAGAGGCGGACAGCATACTCCTTGGTCCATATAGCAACCAGTGGGGTGGCTCCAGAACTCATTAAAGTAATCGAGCAGAGGAGTCTTTTACTGCAGTCATCACGAAAGATAAGAGAGTGTGGCCATGGAGCTCAACATTATGTACCCCCATCTTAAAATGACATTGTAAAATAAAATTAAGAGGGGAATTTAATTGTTTTAATACCAGGAACTGAGAACATCTCCAATACTAGTTCCAATAGAAACAAACTATTGAAGTCATGATGACAAATACCAACAGAGCTTGAACAAAACAAAACCAGTATTACCTCATATTACTACTACACAACTGACACACATAGGATACTATTAATAATATATGTCACTACAAGATTCATATTAATAAATTCTGTACATATAACTTGTAATTAAAATTGATTGTGATTCCTGGTTCCCTTTGTATTTGAATCAGGACACATATACATTCATGACAGCACTGAATACATATTGTTATTTGAAAAGTTATCAGTGACTCCTTTAAGATATCCTCGTAGAGTGTTTTATGTATGTGAGTGTCACAGTGTTGTCAAGTGTGGTGGAATAAATTAAATTGTTTATCTGTCTGTTGTTGTTATGACTTACACTTCATCATACACATACCCTAGACATATAACGTAGTCATCACACTATTCCAGAATAATTCTGACTGAGGTATACATATGTGGCAGCAAGTAAGGTTATCTATAATACACTACTCTTATTAGATATAGATACCTTCACAGCTGATCTCAGTCAGTACACTAAGTCCCCTATAAATATTTATAACATCCCACTTCACCACATATATTGGGGGCTCGCCCTCGGGATTTTGAATCTTTCCCTATTACAAATATTGGGGGTAATTCACTTCAGGGAATAATAAGAATTAAAAGGTATCCTTGGGTGAAAATAAATAAGGTTGAGCTCACAGTGCCTGTGTTGTCCTGAGTTAATTAGTCATAGATAAAATTGTTTAGTTACATATTTTAGACATTTATCTGTTAGACAATGGCCGACCTGGCAAAATTTCGATCTGCTGCTGTACAGACTGCGAAAGAGTTAGGAATGGACGGGCAAATTATGATTTCTTATGTCACTGCTGAATGTGACAAATATATTGAACGGGAAGAAAGAAGATTAGAAAAAGAGGCCGAAAGAAAATTAGAGGCTGAGACTAAGAGGTTGCAGATTGAGGCTGAGGCTAAGAGGTTGCAGATTGAGGCTGACAAAGAGGCTAAGAAAATGGAGGCAGAAAGAGAAGACAAAAGATTGGCTGCAGAAAGAGAAGAGAAGAAATTAGCTGCAGAAAGGGAAGAGAAGAAATTAGCTGCAGAAAGGGAAGAGAAGAAATTAGCTGCAGAAAGGGAAGCAGAAGAAAGAAGATTGACTGCAGAGAGGGAAGCAGAAAAGGAGGAGAAGAGATTACAAAGGGAACATGAGTTACGACTAAGGGAGTTTGAGTTTCAAGGCCATGCTCCTGAAAATGGTGCCAGTCCCTTTGCCTCTGATGCCACTGCTAGCCAGGGAGCCTCAACCTCAGCTATGAATTTTCATTTAGATCATTTTGTTGAGAAAGACGATGATATAGAGAGCTATCTAAATAGGTATGAACTATTAGCTACCACATATGGGTTAGAGAGAGAAAGGTGGAGCTTAAAGTTATCTCAGGGACTTCGTGGGGCAGCTTATGAAGTTTTTGCAAAAATGAGCAGAGTGATCAGGAAAATTATGACATGCTAAAGCAGGCTCTTTTGTTAAGATATGAAAAGAATGCAGAATTTTATAGGAAAAAATTTAGGAATGCTAAACTACTGTCAGGTGAAACCTATCACCAGTTCTCTGCACGAATAGAGACATACTTGGAGAAATGGACTTCTCTGGGGAAAACCCAAGATCTTAAGGAAATGGTCCTTATAGAGCAATTAAGAGAGTCCATGGCTCCAGACCTGAGAAAGTTTCTCATGGAACAAGGTGCAGAGAGGCTGGGTGAGTTGCTAAATGTTGCTGAAAGGTATCAAGCAGCTCAAGCAGAGGTAACAGGTAATAAAAAGAAACAAGTGGATAACTTTAGGGCACCACAGAACTTTAATAAATTTGATCCTAGGGATCAAAACAAAGGTAAGCACCAGTTTGATAGGCCACGGTATGAAAATAAAAATAAAACCCCACAATTCGATGAAAGGAAATATGATGAAAGAAAATCTTTCAACCAAGGAAAAAGGTGGTGTAAAAATTGTCAGATGGACAATCATGACACTGACCGTTGCAGAAGGAAACCTGTGTATATGGCCACCCTTCAGGTCAGGTCGACCTCAAGACAGGAGGAGGATATTATGTTAGATACCACTCCAGAAGAGATGAGGAAGGCACAGGCTGGGGATAAAACACTCAAGCCTTGTTTCAGGAAATTGTCAACTTGTCATACAACTCTAGGCAAGGGAGATTTTTACATGAAAAACAAGTTGATGTATAGGAAGACTGGAGCTAGATCCAAAGGTCAGGGACAGCTGGTACTTCCTAAAAGATATAGGGCAGACTTAATAAGGAGCCTACATGTGAAACCAGATGGGGACCATGAGAAAATAGGTACCATCATTCAAAAGGTGGCTCACAATTATTATTGGCCCAAAGCAAGATGGGACATTGAGAATTTTGTAGAAAGGTGTAGCATAGCACATGAGGGAACACCCACAAGTGGGAACATTGATCAGGACCTGGACACGCCACGGGGCAAAATTAGGCCTGAAAATAAAAAGAAATATAAATTTGATAAAGTGGACCAAATGGAATGGGAAGCCCCTTTTCACGGACAAGCTTCACTTAACTGTTTTACAATGGCCACTATGCGGAGAGTGCAAAAAGATGTCTTACCCCAGGATAAGCCGACAATCCCTCAATCGGACTTAAACAAACTGGAGGAAGAGGATGTAGAGAGGAAATCTCTCATCAAGAATTTTAAGTGGGGAGAAAGCCCCAAAAGGAAAATTGGTAGCGGTCGTTTTGTGCATGACAATTCTGGGAAGAAAAATCATCACTATAGAGCTTCAAGTGGAAGAGACCATACCGGTGCATGGACAAATAGGTCCACACAATTAAAGGTCCATATGTAACGCTGTTAAGAACGTGGACTGATGAAAAGGCAGAGGAAAACATTACATCTTCATACCAATATGTGAATGAGCTGACCACTCGTTTAAAAACTGGCTGGAAACTTGCCAATGAAAATTTGAAACAAGCCAGGAAGAAACATGCTGCCTATTATAACAGGAAGGCGAAAGACAGAGATTTGGCTGTGGGAGAGAAGGTACTGCTTCTTCTTCCCGGGAGTCAGAATAAGTTACAGATTGGATGGCAAGGTCCATATACAGTTTTAGAGAAGGTGTCTAGAACAAATTATAAGATAGATAAGAAGGGGAAAGAAAAAATCTATCATGTGAATCTCCTGAAGAAATATTTGGAAAGAGAACATCAGGAAGAGACACACTTGTTGACCTTGTCCATCGCCATGGAGATGAAAAAGGAACCACTTTCATCATTTGAATATCCATTACACCCCTGTGAGACAGCAGCACAGGTGAAAATCAGTACACATTTAACGAAAACTCAGAAAGAGAGAGTGCAACAGGTTCTAAATAATCATGCAGAGGTGTTAACAGACCGACCAGGGCATATAAACCTATTGGAATATGATATGAAACTGATAGACCCCACACCTGTCTGTATGAAACCATATTCGATTCCGTTTGCTAAGGAGAAAGCTTTGAAGGAAGAGATAGACTATCTATTGAAGGAAGGAATTATTTCACACAGTGAATCCTCATATAGTTCCGGTGTTGTACTCTTAAGGAATCCCTCTGGAGAACATAGACTCTGTATAGATTACAGGAGACTGAATGCTATTACAGAAGGACAGGTGGATCCATTGCCGGATACAAATCAGTTGTTTGCCAGGCTAAATAAAGCTAAATATTTCTCAAAAGTGGATCTGAGTAAAGGATACTATCAGATTCCAGTAAAGCCTGAGGTTAGACCATACCTAGCTTTTAGTACCTCAGAAGGACACTATGAGTTTAATAGATTGCCATTTGGATTGAAGAATGCGCCTAGTGTCTTCTCTAGAATGATGAGAAAATTATTGGACCCTCTGAATAATCCATATATAACAAATTTCATGGATGATATCCTTATAGCAACAGAAACATTTGAGGAACACATTGACTCTCTGAACATGCTGTTTAATCGACTTAGGGAGGCAAATTTAACAGCCCGACCAACCCAATGTTGCGTTGGATGTAAAGAATTGGAATTTTTGGGACACACAGTTTATCAGGGAAACATGACCCCTGACCCAAAGAATTTAGAGAAACTAAAGAAAGCCCCGAGACCACAAACCAAGAAGGACGTGAGATCCTTTGTCTCATTATGTGGTTTCTACCAGAAGTATATCAAAAAACTTTAATTCCATATGTGCACCGTTAACTGATTTGACACGTAAAGGACATCCAGATCGCATTACATGGACACCCCAATGTGAAATGGCTTACCAAGAATTGAAGGAAAAGCTCACAAGTAAACCTATTTTGAAATTACCTGACTTAAGTCAAGAATTCATAGTAAGGACGGATGCCAGTAATATTGGGTTGGGTGCAACTCTACTACAGAAATCAGATGCATTGGATGGGGAATTAAGCCCAGTGGCATATGCTAGCAGAAAGTTGAATAAAGCTGAAATCAACTACTCAACTAGCGAAAAAGAATGTCTTGCAGTAATATGGGCAATAAAGAAATTCAATATTTATCTGTATGGGAAGGCATTTAAGTTGCAAACGGATCACAAACCTTTATCGTTTCTAGCCCAGGCTAGGCATGAGAACTCTAGGTTACTCCGATGGTCCTTACTTTTGGTTCCATATAATTTTAGCATTGAGTATATATCTGGAAAAACAAATTTGGGAGCGGATTTTTTAAGCCGCCATCCGTGTGATGAGAATCACCGTAAACCCCAGAAATAATAATAATAAATTTCTCTATGTGTATATAGAATAAAGGACTGACATATAATGTCTGATTTAAGAAGGGAGATGTCGTGAATTATTCTAATCCCCATATATAAATTAAAACGTAAATGTAAAGCCTAACAAATAAATTTAATAAAAGGAAAGAAGAATGGTAAAGAACAGTGCTGTCACAATGACTGTACTCGAAATCCCCCTTGTTTTCTACTTCGTCGGCAAATTGTAACGCTTTCACGTTGATAGTAAAAGCCTACTGTGTCGCTGCACGCTTTCTTCAATGAAACGTGTACTGTATTTCTTGGAAAAACCTTGAGATACGCAAGCTGATCAATGACCTAGATTTAATATTTCATTCATTCCATACACGGCGTAACTAAAAGACAGATGGACTAAAGGATAGAGAGAAGGGAGAGGCAGAAAGCAAGGACACATGCAACACTAAACACGCGTCGCGCGATACACAATTGCTGCCATCACGCGTGTAAGGCCACATGCACTAACTTTATTTCAAATCGACAGTGATAAAATTCACTACCCATACCAGAGTTAGGTTTTAAAATCCTGAAAAACACTTATTGGGAATTATGACATTATACCGGTTTACGTTTGAAAACATGACAGTACCCAGACACCCTCAAGTTTGGAAGTGAGAAGGTAGTAACAGCACGACTATCCTAGAAGAAAATGCATATTGGCTCCATTAAATTCGTATATTTGGGTTCCTTAGGGTTTGCTGACAAAGAATATGTAAAACGTTACGCAAATAGTCTAGGAATTACCAAGTTATGGCCAAAATAAAATAGTGGGGGTGCCTGACAGCATGAAATCATTTCTGCTCATAAAATTTTTTTATAACGTGTTTGAAAAAACATTACGTTACGGAAATAGCCTACCATGTTAACTCCTATTTGATTGGAGCGCAACAAATGTAAGACTAAACACGATTGGTCGGGCTATAAATACTATCTTGTGTTGTCAGGGGAAACGTGAAAAGGGGTGCTTTTTTGAAAAGATGTGTAGACATGGTTTGATTGGGTAGAGCTGCGAATATACTCAATTCAGAGCGTCTGTTCCTTGCCACATCTTGTAATAAACCTACTAAGAAGCAGTGCGTTGAGCACCAGTGTATATTTTTTATAAAATAAAGCCTGGGACATCGGCAGATCGGAGTTGTGCTATATTCATTGCCAGTCAACGAAACTGTTTATTATTTCCATGAATTGTGGTAAGCTTGAAATATTCAATATCTTTTAATGAAAATTGAATGTAAATTGATAATTTATGTCTGTATATATGTGTAGTTCAGTAGCGAACATGATGTAAAGCCTATAGTGCTCCAGCCTGAACAGAAGGTGTCGGAGGAAAGTAAAACTGCATGGAATGGCCAAACAGTACACTGACACCTAGATTATTGACTAGAAAGAAATAATGCTGGAATTGCAGAGGCGTAGTAACCATTAGGGAGGGAAATACTGGTATAAAGTATTTCAGATGAAGCTGACAGTTGGCCTAACGCTCTGAACTCAATGTTTGTGATGTATTGTGCTCAGTGTAGAAATAGAGTATAAATTAGTTCTGACGTAGAAGGTACAACCTTCTTGTTTCAGGGACCGTGGTCTTAAAGTTATTGAGCAGCACCTGGTCAGAGCTTTGCTGAAGCCAGAGGCGGACAGCATACTCCTTGGTCCATATAGCAACCAGTGGGGTGGCTCCAGAACTCATTAAAGTAATCGAGCAGAGGAGTCTTTTACTGCAGTCATCACGAAAGATAAGAGAGTGTGGCCATGGAGCTCAACATTATGTACCCCCATCTTAAAATGACATTGTAAAATAAAATTAAGAGGGGAATTTAATTGTTTTAATACCAGGAACTGAGAACATCTCCAATACTAGTTCCAATAGAAACAAACTATTGAAGTCATGATGACAAATACCAACAGAGCTTGAACAAAACAAAAACCAGTATTACCTCATATTACTACTACACAACTGACACACATAGGATACTATTAATAATATATGTCACTACAAGATTCATATTAATAAATTCTGTACATATAACTTGTAATTAAAATTGATTGTGATTCCTGGTTCCCTTTGTATTTGAATCAGGACACATATACATTCATGACAGCACTGAATACATATTGTTATTTGAAAAGTTATCAGTGACTCCTTTAAGATATCCTCGTAGAGTGTTTGATGTATGTGAGTGTCACAGTGTTGTCAAGTGTGGTGGAATAAATTAAATTGTTTATCTGTCTGTTGTTGTTATGACTTACACTTCATCATACACATACCCTAGACATATAACGTAGTCATCACACTATTCCAGAATTATTCTGACTGAGGTATACATATGTGGCAGCAAGTAAGGTTATCTATAATACACTACTCTTATTAGATATAGATACCTTCACAGCTGATCTCAGTCAGTACACTAAGTCCCCTATAAATATTTATAACATCCCACTTCACCACAGCATCCATGACTCCTTCCAACTTTCTCTGGGTTGCTTCATGCGCCTCCTTTCCAGAGGACCTTCTTCTGTCTTGGGCGGCTGAGTTGATTTATATTCTTTATTTGACTTGTCCATATTTGTTGAAGTTTTTGTGGTAAAAAGTTTTTTTTTACGGGATGGGGTAACCAGCCCAACCCTCCTTAGTCGCTTTTTTATAGCGTTCTTTATTTATATAAATTTTCAAGTACTGATTGCATAAGCATACTTTTTTTTATCTGCTTCCAAAGTTGATGATGAAGTAAATCAGGGGCAATGAAAATACTGTGAATACATTCTCCTGTATTATCAAGAAGATAAACACGCTTTTATTATTATTCCATTACTTAGACGTTTAACAGGGAGCCGCGCTGGTGTAATGACTTCGGCGTTGTACTGGCGACCAGGTGTTCATGGTTCAAACCCGGGCGTCGGCGTTTGAAGAAATGTTTACGGCCGGAAATTTGACTGAATAGCCTGAACGGCTCCTGTGATAAACCCTCTGTGGATGGGAAGGAGCGAAGCTCCTGACCGGGTTGGAAGGAAAGTCCTCAGGTTCCCCAGCCTCGCAATGATATGTCATTGGGCCGAAGGGCTGAAAGCCCAAGTGCCGCTGGTTAAGGAAAAAAAAAAAAAAAAAAAAGACGTTTAACGAGAATTAAACACTTAAGATTACATTTCATCGTATTGGCTAACAAGGTGAGAAAATTATATCAGAATGGTACACAAATATTGTACCATTACTTTTGTCATAAGAGGTTTTGATGTTATTAAAGTATAGGCTATCCTGGACAAATAGGTGTATCAGAGGATACCAGGATAGTGCCAGATAAGAGACTGGTCTTAAAAGAAATACCCCCTTCTCTGAAAAGAGTAAGGGGGTATCGACATCAAAGTGGGGTCAAGCTATGTAAATCTCCAGGTAGGGTTTAGTCCTGAAGATCTATCTGCTACCTCTTAAGATCCCAAGTTGATTAATACTTATATTATTGTTTGTGTGGCTACTTATCTAGGGGTATATTAAAGTATTTACTAGAATAAATTTCAAATACAGCACTTAACTTTAATAAAATTATTAAGCAAGACTGTAGGAACTTTTTATACAATTTAATTGTCCTGAACCCCAATCTTTTCATGTCAGGACTTCTCAAAGGCAAGGCATTGATATTTGCAAATTAAAATAAATAAAATTGGAAACTCTGTTCCATGATGAAAATTTTTCACAGGGTGAACTAATCACACTTTATGTTCTTCTGCAAACTCAATCTCACTGTCACCAGGATGTAGATGTTTATTGTTATAAGGTATGTCCGTTAAATGGCATCATAAAAGGTATGCTATTTGATGCCTAGTTTTCAACTTGGATGAGTCTATTGGATAAGCTTCAGTGGCCTCAGGTTGTGACTTATCTTTTTGTTGCTGCTGATAGTCACTTCACAACTCCGGACCACACGATTAGCACATTTTTGAGGGAAATACTGCTGGGTAGAGCTTCTGATGTATGCAGAGCTATTTTCTCCAGTAGACTTCCGTAACAATGGCCAGTGATGTCTTTATGATACTGACACCGAACCTGGAATCAAGGATAACCATATTCTATGTAGGTAGCTGCTTCAACCCACACATACATATAAGACATCACAACTTACCCTTTTCAGATAATGTGCTAACAGGTTGCACTGGACATATAATTTCTTTTCTACAGTCAGTTCCCTGCGATTATTCTTTTCTGTACTGATTCAATGACAGTGTCTTCATCCCATGATTGTCCTCCGTACGATAATCAGGTTAAGTACAAAACATCATGTAACATATTGATTACTTCATGCTAACCTTTCCTGTACGCCTATAACATGATCTTTGAACAGTGTGTCACTCCAGAAGAAAAAAATAATTTAAATCACTACTAACACTTACGGTCGTAATTTGTTGCCATATTTGCAAACATTATACACATTTTTCCTTCTTGAACCTGTCTGTAAAACTACACACGTTCATAATTGGGTCAGTATGGCAAAACACATTAGTTTCACTTTCTACTTAGCATCGAACACATATCTTGCTATACACAGGTTAATAATTAACAAAATAAGCAAATATATATATATATATATATATAAATATATCTTTTTTACCCTCAGGCAAATATATATACACACACAAGCTGAACTGGCCCTCAAAGGGATCTAGAGCTGCTCTCAGATCAGAAGGCAAAGACTTGGTCGTTACTGTCTTTTAGATTCTGTCAGCTAGGTGCAACTTTTCAAATCGAGTGGCCCAGATCGTACGACCTCGTTACTATTTATAGAACTACACCCGCCCAATCGGAGGCAAAGTCAAAAAGTCTTTCTAGGAATTTTGACTTATGCGATTCTGAGCTCGCTTGTATAATCTGACTAATTTTAAATATTTTATGCTATTGTTAGTAGGGGACCGATTTTAATTATCAAAAGTGATACTCAAACGGCCCATTGTTCTCTATCGCTCTATATGGATATTCCTTAGTTATTTCTTTGCATTTCAATCTGGGTAATTTTTAAGTAATTAAATTTGGCATTACCCTGATATGAAAATATCACTAAAATAAATTTTTCTACTACAATAAAATTTTATCATGCGTGAATATTTATGCTTATGTGTTAAGCAATATCAGCGCTATAATTTGAGATATTTCCTTCTGTTTAACTATCTTTAGTTGTTAAGAAATAAAATATCTTCGTTTGCTCAAAAACACAAAATAGCCTCTATTGTCACGTCAACCAAAATTTTCTTATCACTATAAGAAAAGGAAACAATTTGATTGGTTGTTAAATTTGTACTATACTCTTAGATAATAATAAAATATTTGGAAGAACATTTTAAAAATTCAAGAAGTCTGTACGAGGGAATCGTTATCAGATCCACTGAAATTATGTGATAAATGAGCAACAACACAACAAAAAAACTTGGAGCCAGGTGATTATAGTCTTGTCCATAACTACGATCTTCACAATACTTCTGAATAAGTACGAGGGGAAACTGTTAAGTAGTTTTCGAACTGCAAGAAAGAAAACAACAAAATCTGACGGTGCTACAACTGTCACGGAATTGCCTCCCCTGCTTTGCAGTAGTGGTCCAACAGTAGCCAGAACTCGAGAGTATCTAATATGGGTCTTCAAAGGTGTCTACCTTCGCACAAGATTACTCTTGGCAGAGTTATTGATAGAAGGATAATGATGCTTCTATCTAAATTGAGTTTCATAAGATATTTCAGAAGTCAAAAACAATGCTGAGTTGGGCAGGGCAATTGTTAACTTATATCTGATTCGTCGCCTTTTATGAAGAATTAAGCAATTGTTCATTTTAGCTCGTTCAAGCTCCCACCCTGAATTACTCAGTGGAATTGTTATTATTCTGGTATAACACTGTTTAGAGTGTATTTAGTAAAATGACTGAGACAAACATGCAGTACATTCAAAATGGTTAAACCGACGTTAAATTTGTATATTTACAAATAACAAATTTAAAAATCAACTACGTTTTACCAGTTTAAAAAATTGAATAATCTTTAACAGAAATACTCATCATCGTGTGATGTATGGTGTTTTATGTAAGAAGTCACTTGGCAGCTTTTAGGTTTGACTTAGCTGCAAATGATAGCTGGTGCTCCCGCTGGGTTTTGGGGTTCTGAGCAGATAGATCACTGGAGATCTTGCGTCTCTGGTCAAGATTAAAGTCGCAGCACGTTCTAAGTAAGATCAGGGGGTAACCAAAACTGGTCCTGCGTCTCCAAGACCCTCTGATGATGGTGTCTAGTTCGACGTCAGGCCACTTCTATACTCACTTTGTTCCAGAGATTAGTATCCTCACTGGTACCACCAACTATTATGGTAAAAGAAGAGAAACGAATACCCCCTGAGTATTGAGTTTCCCAATACATACTTATGTTTCACCATCTTCCTATTCTACCATCCCAACTACATCAAAATTTACCCTCGATGAGAATTAAGCTCCCTCCCTGCTCCCTATGGAACTTGGGACTACCTATGCTTTTAGTTCTCTTTAAGAAACTAGCAATAAAGCAATCACCAGCCCTTGCATTGGTGGTTCATGAAATCATCATTCTATACGCTGAGGTTGCCAGCCTCAAATGACTTGGATATCCACTAGCAATTTTCACATTTAAATATTGACATGGCAACAATTACATATTAGTTCACATGTTAGTAATGAACAAAATAGAATGTAAAATGTACATCTTACGCCAATCTTAGCTCACAAACTGTTTGGTCAGAGGAATAAAGTTAAGGCACTAGCAGATGCCTTTTTGCACGTTCCGTGGGTGTTGTTATGTTTAGTTCTCTTTAAGAAACTAGCAATAAAGCAATCACCAGCCCTTGCATTGGTGGTTCATGAAATCATCATTCTATACGCTGAGGTTGCCAGCCTCAAATGACTTGGATATCCACTAGCAATTTTCACATTTAAATATTGACATGGCAACAATTACATATTAGTTCACATGTTAGTAATGAACAAAATAGAATGTAAAATGTACATCTTACGCCAATCTTAGCTCACAAACTGTTTGGTCAGAGGAATAAAGTTAAGGCACTAGCAGATGCCTTTTTGCACGTTCCGTGGGTTTTGTTATGTTAACAATGAATTCCCACTACGATACTGTGTTTTAGATTCCTCATATTCCAGTTGTCCTTGTTAAATGGTAAGGTTTATTCTGGGCTCTGAATTCCTCAAAATTGCTTAAACAATGGTCTTGTCCGATATACAAATCTTGATTCTAACTCTGGCAAGGTCTGGTTGTCGTCTTGGCAAGCGATTCTCGCAGTGAACTAGACTTGCAAAAAATGTCAGATTATATTGTAGGTTTTCTGCCCCCTCTTTTCTGGGCTGTTGGGACAAACGCCCAATCTACACAATTGTTATTCGCGCCCCAAGTATCAGCCAATCTTATTTGAACGTTAAATTTATGGCCACTTTTTAATGAAATATTTTGCATGACTCATCTAGTGAAAAATTTCAAATGTTACTTTTCTAAAATTGGGCTGTAAACATCCAATTATTACTTAGTCAAGTTACGTCTCTCACACTTCAACTTGTCCTTCCAGATTGGGGGATTATCTGACTTGCCTATCCCACGTAATTCGATCGTCGTTATCAGACTATGACTCAGCGCAATTCGGCCGTCTTGTCTGGACATTTCGTGGTTTATCCGTACCTCAAATACGCAATCTATTATTATGTAGTATTGTAAATGATTACTCCCATCTTGTGAAAATACTGTCATTAACCTTTCGCCTGGGATCAAATTTGAGATCGTCACATTTTTGTGACCCAATTAGTCCCCCAGGGAATGACCGGCGAATTGAAGTGAATTGAAGTGGGAAAGTTATGTAAACATTGACCTTCTGATGAGTTTTTTGTGTTGACAAATAAGGGCAAAAAGGGGGGGGGGGGAAGAGAGAAAAAGAGAGAGATAGAGAGAGAAAGAGAGAGAGAGAGAGAGAGAGAGAGAGAGAGAGAGAGAGAGAAAATCACAAAATATCACTCGTGCAGGAATGTAATGCAATCCTGCCAGAGTGGGCATGAGGGCGCACAAACCGTTTTGTGACAGACACCCCCCCCCCCCAATCCTAAGATATTTGTTGAATATCCAGCTGTGGGCGGTCACATTTCCGTGGGTTTACTGTGCCCTGGTTTGGTTTCTCGGTGCGACAGTTTTTCTCTCCTCCTTATACCGTTGGCACCCTTGCGTTACCGGGCCCGAAAGGGGAGCAAAGAATAGTAACACTGTACCCTACCATGCATGTCGTAAAAAGCGACTAAGGAGGGTTGGGCATGGGGCTGGTTACCCCATCCAGTAAATAACCTTTTACCAAAAAACCTTCAACAAACATGGACAAGTCAAATAAAGAATATAAATCAACTCAGCCGCCCAAGACAGAAGAAGGTCCTCTGAAAAGGAGGCGCATGAAGTAACCAAGAGAAAGCTGAAAGGAGTCTGGGTTGCCGACTAACCTTTTTTCGTCTAGGAAAATCTCCAGGATTGGCACCTGGAATATTCGCACTCTACGTGAACAAGGGAAAACTGAACAGGTAGCAGCAGAAATGTCAAATTACAGGATTGATATCTTGCGCCTCTGCGAGACATTTGAAAGGGCATAGAGAGGAGAAGAGTGATCACAGAAGAAATGGTGTTGTCCTCAGGACATGAGGAGGAAAGAGCCCACCACAGTGAAGGGGTGGCTCTAATGCTGTCTAGTGAAGCACAGAAAGCTCTTATAGAATGGCAAGCAATGGGACCCCGAATTATAACAGCAAGGTTTAAATCAGCCAAAAAGAAAGTAAATATAAACTTCATCCAATGTTATGCACCAACATAAAGAAGAATCTGAGAAAAAAGACTTTTACACCAGATTACAAAATGTCTTGGACAAAAAGAAAGGAAAGCACATCACAATTTTGATGGGGGACTTAAACGCGAAAATAGGTACAGACAACACCGGCTTTGAAGAAATCACGGGAAAGCATTGATTAGGTATGATGAACGAGAATGGGGAACTATTAGCTAACCTCTGTGCTTCAAATCAACTAGCTATAGCAGGAAGCATATGTCCACATTAAAGAATACATAAAGCAACATAGATATCACCATACCACAGAACTGAGAATAAGACTGATCACATATTCATAAGTAAGAAGTTTAGGTCATCATTGCATGATGTAAAAGTATGTAGAGGAGCAGATGTGGTTTCAGACCACCATCTTCTGTTAGCTAAAACAAAATTAAAACTCAAGAAATTTAAACAGAATATAGCTATAGACAACAGTACAATGTGGGATATGTAAGAAATCAGGAAATAAGAGATATATTTTCTATCACAGTATCCAACAAATACCAAGTACTCCATCAGATGAAAGATGAAGCAGATACGGAAGACCACTGGCAACAAGTAAACAAGATATGGAACGAGACATGTGAAGAAGTACTGAGAAAAAGAGAACATCAGCACAAAGCATGGATAACAACAGAAACCATTAGCAAGATAGTAAAACAGGAAAAATAAGAAAGCAGATTTAAACAGAAGCAAAACCAGAAGCTCCAAAGCCAAGGCTCATGAAGTGTACATAGAAGAAAACAAAGAAGTAAAAAGAAACATCAAAAGAAACAAGAGGAAATATATTGAAGAGTTGGCAAGGGAAGCAGAGGCAGCTGCAGCCAAAGGAAATATGAGGGACCTGTACAAAAACGCAAAGAAGCTAACAGGGAAATATAAGCAAGCAAAAAGCCTCGTAAAAGATAAGAATGGAAAATTGCTGAGTAATATACGAAAACAAATGAAGAGATGGACAGAACATTTTGAGGAACTTCTCAATAGACCAGCTCCGACGAATCCCCCAGACATCCAGCCAGCAGAAAAGGAGCTACAAATCAGCTGTGAACAACCAAGTAGAGAAGAAATAAAGAAAGCCATAAAGCTTCTGAAAGATGGAAAAGGAACTTGCTCAGATGGCATTCCAGCAGAGGCCATCAAAACTGATATTGATACATCAACAGAGATATTATACAAACTTCTTGGCAAAGTCTGGGAGAGAGAGGAAATGCCAGCAGAATGGAAGGAATGTTATCTAGTCAAGTTGCCTAAGAAAGGAAGTTTACAAGAGTGCACAAATTATAGAGGAATAATGTTACTATCAGTGACAGGAAAAGTATTAAACAGTATCATCCTTGAGAGATTGAAAGAGTCCATAGACAAGCAACTGAGAGATGAATAAGCAGGTTTTCTACTAAATAGATCCTGTACAGACCAGATAGCCTCTTTGAGAATAATAGTTGAACAAAGTCTGGAATGGAATTCACCGCTTTACATCGGATTCGTGAACTACGAAAATGCATTTGACAGTGTAGACAGAGAATCACTTTAGAAACTGATGAGGCATTATGGAGATCCCACGAAGATCATGAACTTAATAAGAAAGACCTACGAAGACATGACATGCAGAGTTCTTCATGAAGGACAACTTACAGAACCGTTTAGGATAAGAACGTGGGTGAGACAGGAATGCCTCTTCTCTCCATTTCTTTTCTTACTAGCAAAAGATTGGGTTATGAAAATCATTTACATCACACAACAGAAATGGAATCCAGTGGAATCTGACTAAACAGCTTGATGATCTGGATGTTGCAAATGACTTGGCTCTTCTGTCCCATAACCATTATCAGATGCAAGAGAACAAGAAAATTCTCGATGAGATGTCACAACAAGTGGGCCTGAAAATACACAGGGAAAAGACAAAGATTATGAGAATAAATGCATAAAATGATAACAAGACTGAACGTGAAGAAACACTACTAAAGGATGTAGAATCGTACACATATCTTGGTAGTAATATAGACAAAGTTGGAGGGACAGACAATGATATCAAAATAAGAATACAAAAAGCAAGAGGAGCTTTCCTTGCATTGGGAAACATTTGGAGAACAAGAGAAATCAAGTTGTGACGTGAATATGAAAATATCGCCTGTAACCGTACACCTTTGCTGCCCCCTCCAGCGTGTATAATTTTTGCTACGAAAAAAAACCCACACAAATTCGTTTTCTATTAACTCATATTTAGCCACGCCTATTTTCCCTGTTTTCATGCGCTGATGAACGTCCACCTAGATTAGAAACTCTCACTCATTCAGGTGAGCGTAAAAAGCTTGTCTAACAGAAGTTCTCACGCCAGCGGAGCAGTCAGTATTACGATGACTGGCAGATTGCAAGTGCCCAAAACACGTGAAAGGTAAACAGCTTTGAAGCACTCTGCAAGGAGAAGAATATCCTGTGATGTTGTACATACAGGGAGACAATCGCTGATATCAGAAGCCTATGTTGTCGATTGGCAACGTCGAACAGAGGGACCGTAGAATTCTTTATGTCGGGAACGAAGCTTCTTGATTTCCCCGGCAAGGACGAAGGTGCGAAAATTCGCATCCTTTAGAGATAATTACACCAATTCCGTATATATTCTGTCTTCACTTTAATTCAGTTATCAGTCTCTCAGAAATTTCTGATAAATCTAAGCACGCCATACTAGGAACCATTTTATTCGCTAAATGTGTTAAATTGTCCCGTGTGGATTTAAATTTCTGATTGGGGTAATATTTTAAGTTGTGCTTAAGTTTTAAATGTGTTAACAGTTTTACTTTTTTCACTGCTATTTCCTGACGTTAAAACTAAGTGTTTTTACTGGGAGGGAAATGCGCATACCGCCACCCAAACAAGCATCCGGACGATGAAGCAAAGGCGCGATAGAGTTAGTAACTAAGATAACCGATTGTACCTTTTTAAGATAATTAGAGGACGGAGTAGGGATCAGAGATCACACTACGCGTGATAACTTAGCCTTTGTCTATTTTTGGGGTTAACTTGTTTTGTTTCTTCTTCCTAATTTAGGGGCTCGATCAAAAACAGGACAAACTCATCGGTTTCTTATTAGGCTACCAGTGACACTATTGTTATTATTGGTTCTTCTATTTTGACCGGTGCGGTCCACTTTCTTCATTCATGAGAGAGGCCAAACTATAAACAATAAACATAAAATTGACCTGGACTTGCAAAATACCAGATTTTTTCTATCCAATTTTATCAGCCCGCTGTGGCAAAATATATAACATTTTACTCGACCTATGACAGACGGTTTTCTCAATTGGATTATACCCAGGGGAATTCACTGTTTTTTTCATAACCGGCACTCAACTCAGAGAAAAGCCGATAGGATTATCTTTACCAGTGTGCATCACGTAACAGTTGTCTCAAGAACCAGAGGTTAGACAGTACAGGAACAATTTTTTCTTTCCATAACTGTGAAAGTCCAGGATACGCCTTACTTCAACCACTATATGAGGTGGTACAGGACTCTTTTAGGAAAACAATTAACGCACCAATTCTGGCGATTACCTTGACATTATTATTAAGTACCAAGGCTAGTCTGGGGTCGGATTTGGCAATCAGCCTGACACGATGGGTCATATTATTGTTAGTGGTTTTTTTGTCCAAGAGAGACACCTACACTACGTACTGGGTAAGCGAGTATGTTTGTGGCCACAGAATGACAGATTGAAAAACAGAGAGAGAAAAAAAAATATTTTCCTGTGTTACAGTCATTATACTAACTTCATTTTTTTATCTCACTGAACTGAATATTTACTGGATAGTGTCGCAGATTTGACTGATAATTTTATTTTACCAACACGTCAGATTTTTCTTATCTTTTAATGTTCTGGTTTCCTCGATTTTTTGCACTTGCAGTTTTCTTTTCTTCCAGATTTTCCCTACGCAACCCATTATTCCCTCTCAGACCCCACCCCGCGGTTCTATTTCGTTCTGGCCTTCATTATAAATTCCCCACTTGGTCATTAGCGGTCAGTGATACAGAGTAAATATTAGCAAGGGGAAGTGATCTTGAAAATGTTAGGCAAATAGATTCGATTGCGGGTTACGTTGCTTGATTAAGCTGATGTTAAGTTAAAATTGTGATAGGGGAATTCCCTCGTATGTTCGAGAAGTTTCCAAGTCGGTAAGCGTGGCGAACACTGGTCAGTTCAAATTGCGGAGATGTGTTTTCTCTGAACTGTCGTGAGCTGTGAGTAAGCTCGTGTGACTAGCCCATGCAAGTATTGAGACTGAGTTGAGTTTTTTAAACAGCCGAGTCTCGTGTCTTTTTTAGACGGGACTAGTGTGTGAACTAATTGCAGTCTGTTTTTGGGCACCGACTGGAGAGTGTGTGTTTTGAGTATGCCTGCGCAGTGCAAAAGTTATAGGGGCCATTATTTGTGTAGGCCAGTAATTCCTGAGTTTATTGAAGAATTATGTTTGTGATTATTTTTGAAGAGGTAAAGATCCATGAGGGCGAGATTACTGCAAACTGCCAGGGAGTGCAGTCTTGCGAGAAATTGCCGCGAGTATTCACCATTTAGGTTGTTAGCACGGCGAGGATGATGTCCGTTTGCTAACCGCATCCATTGAGGTGATTTGAGGAGGCCATTGTTATTATTGAGAGGATCCATATTTACATTAGAGCGCCAATGTTGAGAGCGTCTTTGATGAGGCATATTTGAGGAGGCCATTATTTATTATATTAGCACGGTGATGCCGACCGTTGCTAAAAGGATCCAGGAGAATATTATAGCGCATATTTGTGGAGGCCATTGTTATTATTGAGAGGATCCATATTTACATTAGAGCGCCAATGTTGAGAGCGTCTTTGATGAGCCATGTTTGAGGAGGCCATTATTTATTATATTAGCACGGTGATGCCGACCGTTGCTAAAAGGATCCAGGAGAATATTATAGCGCATATTTGAGGAGGTCATTGTTATTATTGAGAGGATCCATATTTACATTAGAGCGCCAATGTTGAGAGCGTCTCTGATGAGGCATATTTGAGGAGGCCATTGTTATTATTGAGAGGATCCATATTTACATTAGAGCGCCAATGTTGAGAGCGTCTTTGATGAGGCATATTTGAGGAGGCCATTATTTATTATATTAGCACGGTGATGCCGACCGTTGCTGAGAGGATCCAGTATTGATGATTGTTAAATAACCTCTTTGTTGAATTCCACCAGAGTTAAATGCTGTTTCTATATATACGGTTGAATGGTGTATAGATATGAAGATGTATTGCTCCTTGTTCACACTGACATCAACTATTTACAGGACCACAGTGTTAAGAGGTATGGTGGTCCTGTGGAAGCTCCAATGTTAAAGACTTGTTGTTGGCCCCAGCGTTGCTCGTCAGAGTGGTTGTTAGGAATAGGAATATCAACTCGACCTACGCAGTGGTGTGTAGACATAGAGTGAGAGTATAATACGCGAATGATGAAAGAGTTCGAAGAGTTGATAAATGTTCTTTTTCTCACTTATGTATGGCTGGAAGTCATCGACGCCAACTGCTGTGTACTTTTTGTTACAGTTTAATTGGACGTACACATTCGACAGCACGGATACAGTGACAAATCACAGGTTGGCATAATACATCATGGTACAATTGATAAATGGTCTTGCAATGATACATGGGCACTCGTTGCATAATAGCACAATGGAATGTCAGTAGACAAGCACTCAGTATTGCCCATATATATATATATCATCTGAGTTTACTGACAAAGCACGTCAGTCTATAAACAATATTCAAGATGGCTTCTAGACCTAACCTCGTCTAGCGAAGATTCCTTTAAATAATGTTCAGCACATATTTTTCATGTAATCATATTGAACCGTAGTTGTAATGGGTTCTCATCTGTAGCAGTGATCTCTGGACTCATCAAGCGATAGTACGGGGCATCCCTTTTCTCTTCTTGAAAGTCACAAAATATTTGGATACAAGATGGCTGCTGTCGTGAGCTGTCACTCACTTTTAGGATACAAACTGGAATCTGTATCAAAGTTAATCCTACATTTAAATGTTCTCATTGCTCTGTAGATTCTATTCATGATGCAATGGACTTCAAACATACAATATGGTGCTGCTAGAAATGAATGACATCTTCATCTAGTTAAATATTCTCTCAGACGTACAAATCGTGCGTCTGCTTATCGAAAACGATGGCTTCGTAAGAGAGTTCATAAGAAGTGCTTTTGTTACCTTGGTATCAGAAATATGATTCTGCCATTCCTTGGCAATAAGAATAAACACTGGGGTAAAGCATACACGATAGGTCTAGACGACTATCACTTTCCCCTACACATATATCGATCACTTTTTCCGGCAACAAGCCGATACAGAAAAACACGACAGCCCCCCATCATCAGGGCGAAGCCAAATCACCTCTCTAGCCACACATCCGCTGAACAGCCTTTGACCTTTCTAGCGACAAAGAACATATAGTTCGACTTAGATATGTAAAGATATACAGATATAAGACAGACTCGTCCTACCTAGACAAACACTACACATAAATTCAGGCCATAGATATACTGAAGCAAGAACAATCTATTTCTACCCAAACAAAGAATAAATCGCAGTAAAACTGGATTCATCCGCGGAGTTCGATCTGAAACTCCTTTCAAGGGAAGTAACTTAATAATGACTTTTCCCTAAGCACTAAAAAGTATCTATTTTGTGTACAAAATATTTGCGAACATAACAAGCATACAAATGTATTATATTGCAGGATATCAAAGAGTGCACGTAACAGTCTTACCACACCTCCCGGGGAAAAAATGGAACATTTTTTTATTTTGAAATACATCTAGGAGCAACGTACAATAGGCTCACAACGCATGGGTAATGCGCAGATGAAAATATCAGGAATAATTATAACGCCTAATGTGAGGTGTTACAAGATGGTTTGCTCTGAACAATGTTCCATGTGATATGAATAAAACAACTATAAATTTCTGGCCATTGTTGTTTCTTTGATATGTTAGTTTTTTTTATTCAGTGATAGTGCATCGTGCCTTCGATGGAAGATTAAGCGAATGCGGGGGTGGAAGATTCCGAACAATACTTGAACCTTGGAATACGATTGATTTGATAAGTCATTTCATTGAGTCCATACATTTAATTCACAGTTGTACACACAGGATGATCATTTCAAATAGGAACAGAACATAAGTCCTTATAAGTCATGCATAAATTAATCAATAACGTAGACTGCTGGTTATGTGTCAATGTCCGTTTAAGGATACAATGCAGTATTGTCGTCAGAACATCACAGCTATATGCACGAGCAGATAGACATGGCTACCTGCCGACAGTGAGACTGCGAGTCTGAATATTTCATATGAATTTGACGATTATTCTCATCCTTCTGAGGATTCTAGTTAAATACTAACCTCCATAAATTTTCCTCTCATATAGAGTTCTAGGACTGACCCTGGTCCATCAAAAAATGCATATATATGGCTATATCATGCCATTGAATTGGAAGGTTAGAAAAACGCAGCTATTCAGCTTGGCGGTCAAGTAACAAAGGGTAGCGTTTCTTAGTTACCGACTGTGACCCAAACAACGCTATACACGTCATAATCGATCGTGTATGGAGCGTTCAATAATTGAAACATCTATCGCAATATATTAAATGCCTTAACCTTTACAATTGCACGTCTGATAACCTTTAGCAGACGGCGTTAATATCATATACCGTAACAATTCCCTGTACACCGGGGGAAAAAAAATCGATAGATTTTTTTTCAAGATCTATCCGACTTAACAATTTTTCAAAAAAATTTAACACAATTGTGACATATGGCCGACGATGTTCTGAGTAGAACCGTGTCGCGGTCATGTCAACTAACTATTTGTCATAGTCATCTAACATTAATCACTTTATATATCAATATTATACATATTATTATATCAACTAAATAAAATGTCCAATGTTAATAGTGAATGATAGAATTAAATTAAAGTAAGGTCTGTCGTATTAGTATGTCATATAGGAATTAATTTAACTAATTAACATTAAATTAATTAATTAAACTAAGAGTTAAATTATTAAGGTTCTAATGTAACGCGATGTTATGAGAGAAGAAAAGACAAAATAAGTGAGAAGAAATAGAAAGAAATTTGAATATAAGTTTAACTTAATTGTGTGTGTTAAGTGTTAGTGAATAATAACTATCTAATTTAACTAACTAAATAACGTATAGGTACATTAAAAAAAAATATTAATCTAATACTTGTGTGAGATTTATTTTCTCTTTTCATAATTTCTTCTTTTTATATTTCGTTCTCTTTTTTTTGTTCCTTCATTTCATTTTTTTTTTCTCACATTTCATTTTATTGATAATAATTCAATTAAGAAGTTAAGTTAACTAATTAATTAGTATAGGATATGATGATCCATCCGTAGTCTTGATCCTGATGAATTCTTTTAGGCAAAAATGTTCAAACGTTTACGTTGGAAAGAAATGTCATTTATCCCAGCATCCAAGAATTAAGTGCACATCGGATAATAAGTTCGACTTGTCGTCAGATATTGTTCCATGATTGTTCAACGAATATTCATATATCGTGTATGGACGTTAGACGAAGTTCCAATGTCAACATGTATACCCCGATTGTCTTTTAGTTCAATTCTGTGATGCATACAGTGTTTATAAAGTTTAAATTGAAGGCAAGGTTAGTTCCCTTATAGTTGATATGTTTTAGGAATGTTAATGTTGATTATTCGTCGTCAATAGGATTACGTGACAACGCATCCGCCACAATGTTTTCAGTGCCAGGAATATGTTCAATGGAGAATTCAAATGGCTGTAGGATGATTGCATATCTGGCGAGTTTCTGGCTTTTATGGTTTGATCGACGCAAGGATGCTACAGCACGTTGGTCCGTCTGTATGGTGAAGGGAGCACCAAGCAGGAACTTTTCGAGTTTAGTTATTGCCCATATCACGGATAACAGTTCCTTGTCAACTGTTGAATACTTTGTTTCTGCAGGCTTTAGCTTTCTTGAAATGTATAAGGTAGGATGTAGAATGCCATCATGGTTCTGGAGCAGGCATGCACCAATGCCGTAGTTACTAGCATCTGTTCGTAAGAAAAATCTTTTGGAAGCATCGGGAAGTCTTAAAATTGGTTCATGCGAGAACAAATTTATAATTTTGTTGAAAGTTTCATTGCATGTACCAGTCCATGTCACCTTCACCGGCATGTCTTTTTTTAACAATGAAGACAATACAGCCGTGATGGATGACAAGTTTGGTATGAATCTACTGTAATATTGAACAAGTCCTAACAAACTCCTGACCTGTTTCTTCGTCTGAGGAACTGCTATGTTTAGAATTTTGGAGACTGTACTAGGTAACGTTCGGATATATCCCGATCCAATGATATGTCCCAAAAAGGTTATCTCATTACACGCGATTTGCACCTTTGTAGGTTTAGCAGTTAGATGATAATTCCTTAGAGTGTCGAAAACATATCTAAGTCCCGAAACATGTTCCTCAAACGACGAACTAAACAAGCATATGTCGTCAATATATGTAATAACGTCTGGTCTACCTGATAAAATTTGTCGCATCAGGCGAATGAAGGTAGCTGGCGCATTAACAAGCCCAAAAGGCATCACATTCCACTGGTATAGACCTTGTGGAGTGGAAAATGCGGTGTAGTACTTAGCCTTTTCGGTCAGTGGTATCTGCCAATAACCTTTAGTTAAGTCTATCTTACTAAATATAGTTGCGTTGGATAGACGTGGCAGTAAGTCGTCGATAAGTGGATGTGGTTCGCTGTCAACTATAGTCTTAGCATTTAATTTTCTATAATCAACACATAGTCTGATGTTATTGTCCTTCTTCCGGACAATCACTAATGGAGAAGAGAATGGCGAATTACTAGTCTCAATGATTCCCAGAGACAACATCTGTTCAAGTTCCTTAGTAGTTTTAGCAAGGAAATGTAAAGGAACAGAATAGGGATGTACACGAATAGGTGTATCATCATTGAGAGTAATGTCATGACTGATAGCCGATGTGCGACCCGGGACGTCGGTCAATACATCTGGATAAGATTGTAATAGATTAGCAATCTGTAGACGCTGTTGCGGTGTAACCGTTGAAGAGATGGTTACATCCCGCCAAGATTCAGTAGGTTGAACTACTGGTACCGGTAACGGTAACTGTACCTCAGGAAAAGAAGCTTCTTCTTCCTGGATGACAGATAAGTTAGAATAATAACAAGTAGATACTGTGTTGTCATCTAGTTCATGAAAAATTGACTGTAAGTGTTCAGGACGTGTATGAAATTGCTTGAGCATGTTAATATGAAATATCTTTTTGTGTCCCTTGATATCTAAGACGTAATCAACGTCGGAAATTTTATCAATGACTTTGTAAGGACCATTCCAAGATATCAATAATTTATTGTTATTGTGAGGAAGTAACACATAAGCCTCGTCGCCTGGGAATAATTGGCGTAATCGTCGAGACCTATTTTGTAGAGATCGAGCCTTAGCTTTTGCAGCCTCAGAAGAAGCTGTTGCCAACTGGCAAGACTCAATAATGTTCTTCCGAAGATTAATCACGTACTCGTAAGATGACTGAGTGTCCTGAGTCATCTCCGCGTCAATTAATAAGTCTTTTATTAGTCCCATAGGACCTCTTGGGGGAGCACCAAAAACTAATTCAAAGGGAGAGAAGCCAGTTTGTTCATGCGGTACCTCCCGATAAGCAAATAGGACAGCTGGGAGTGCTCTGTCCCAGTCATGAGGGTGCTTAGCAGTAACCTTATGTAGTAGTTGTTTAAGTGTACGGTTAAGTCTTTCAACCGCACCATTACTCATCGGATGATAAATACTACTTAAATTCCTATCAATGTTCCAAGTTTTCATGACTTCCTTCATGGTGTCAGATATAAACTGTGACCCATGGTCTGATAAAAGTTTTCTAGGAAACCCTATTCTAGAAAAGATGAGATGTAGTGCATCAGCTACATCTGTGGTAGTGGTGGTCTTTAATGGGATAGCTTCTGGCCATCGTGTGCACAAATCAATGCACGTAAGGACGAATCTATGTCCTCTGGCCGATGGTAGCAATGGACCAATAATATCTATGGCCATCTTGTCAAACGGTCTTACTGAGATATCGCAAGCCTGAATAGGCGCCGTGTGAAAAGCTCCACGTGCTTTCACTTCTTGGCATGTAGTACAGGAACGTACATACTGCGAAATATCTCTTGACACTCCTGGCCAAAAGAATGAAGACAGTACTCGAGATCGTGTTCGAGTATATCCCATATGTCCAGCACAATGTGAGTCATGTGCATGTTGAAGAATGTACCGTCTAAAAGTATACGGGACCATAACTTGTTGTTTCATTTGTGATTTGTCATTAAAACATCTAATCAATATGTCATTTTTAATAACAAAACAATGTTTGTTATTATTACCTGAGGATAGATTGTCAACTTTATCAACCAACTTAAAAATTTTTTTTAAAGATTTATCCTCTTTTTGTTTGGTTGCAAATGTTTCCCTGTCAATAGGTGAATTGACTACAAATTCCTCTTGGTTGTCTGCATCCATTTTATTATCATCAACTTTCTCCATGAGTTGAGTCTGCGCTCTAGTCATCACGGCGTTTCCAGTGCATAGGTTATGTTTCTCCCATTCTATAATCTCATCTGGAGTACAATCTTTACTGCCGTGTATACGACCAACCATCAGATCAGCTATAGGCTTTTTTAGCATACATACTTTTACGTTCCCTGTGAAAAAAGGTGTGTTAACATGAATAATAGCTGTGGGGTAAAACTCAATAGTTCCCCCAAAGTCATGCAACGGACATATTCCCCCGTTGCACAGCTAGGATGTACCAGCGACTGTCGTACACCAATCGTTGTGGATCCTGAATCCCTCAGCACTGAGACGACGGATCCATTAACTAATCCCCTGTTAAAAATTAGTAGGCCTGTTCCATCGTTGACTGCAAGACCTACCTCTGGTGTAATATGTCCGCAGTTAAGCACTGTTTCTTTCGCCTTCTGAAAAATAAGATTGCATTGTTGGCAACTATTTGCCACATTATAATTAATAGCAAAACATGCAGCAGAAGACTGTGTTGTATTATTGTCAAGTGGGACCTGAGCTATAGGGGTAGTATTATTTGTAACTGCCGCCCCTGTATTATGGTTGTACTGAGATGATCCCCGAGAATGAGATCGATTCCGAGTATAATTGTTAGAATTATCTCGTCGTCCTCTATAGTAACTATTATCTCGATGTCTCGAGCCATGATTATTACCATTCCAGTTATTATTATTATTGGGAGTATGTGATCGATTATAATTAGTGTTAGGTTGACCATTGTGGTAGTTTGTTTGAGGTGAATAATTTCTATCTCGTGATCTACCTCTGTTGAACTCATTTTATTGTTGAAATCATTATTATGTCCCTTCTGAAAGTTAACATTGTGATTTCTTTGGAACCTGCTTCTGTCTACACTGTGATGTCTTTGTTTGTTATTATGATTGTAGGCCATATTAGACGCCACAGGTAGAGGTTCTCTTAATGAGGAGTTAGAAATGGTTGCATTCGGATGTGCCGAACAGTAGTTTAAAGAAATTTTTTCTAACTCGTCCATAGTACCTGGTTTACGCTCCTGCAAATATGCAAAAAATGGCTGGCTAACCGAAGATAATACCTTATCCCGTAGTAGTAAATCAACTAATTTGTCGTATGATTTGTTGACTTCTGCCAGTTCAACCCATCTATTAAATGTATTGCGTATGTTCGCAATGAATCCTGCAAAATCTTTTGGAGATTCAGGTAAAATTCCCTTAAATTTCAACCTACAGTGTTCCTCGTCCAGGTGAAACCTTCGTAAAAGCAAGGACTTAATAGCACCGTAGTTATTTGCTATTGATGGGTCAGCATTTTGAGACGCCGTCAATGGTTCTCCAACCAAGAATTCATTTAACTTGAGTACCCATGACTCTTCAGGCAAATGGTTAGTTTTGCAAGTCTGTTCAAAACGTGACAGGAACGATGAAAGGTCGTCCACGTTCAAGTTGAGAGTGGGTAGTTTAAAGTTGTAGAAATGTTTAGTTTGGCTGGATGATGATCCATTTTGTGCGTTATTATTCTGGTTTGCATCAGCACTTTGTGCTTGTAATCTTGCTGTCTCCAATTTAATACGCGCCAATTCCATTTCTTGTTGTAAAATAATTTCCTCTCGTTTCAATTTATTCTCTTCTTCCTGTCTGGCGATTGCTCTTTGCTCTTCTCTTTCACGTTGAGCAATCTCTCTCAATCTATTTTCCTTGTCAATTTGCTTCATCTCACGTTCTGCTTCCTCTTTCTTTAATGCAGCCTTTTGTTCCTCTTCCTCTTTCTTTAATGCAGCTTTTTTCTCTGCTTCTTTTCTTTCATGTTTTTTCCAGTTCTGCCTCAGCAAACTGACGAAGTTCTTGAGATTTATAACCATATTCCCGACCAATTTTAACGAAATGGTCTATAGTAAGCATTTTGACTTTTATCTGGTAAGTAATTATTGATAATTACTGATTAAAATAGTCAATAGTAGCTTCAGAGTAATTATTATACTTACTCAACTTAGAAATATTCAATATAAATAATCACAATAGTACTGAACTCTAATGTCTAAGTTCAACCAATAGACAATATTTTGTAACAATATTGTATCTAAGTACTAACTGTATCATAAATAGTTATGATATCTGTTAACTATTATGTAATTACTTCACCCAATTAATCTTAATATCCCATAATGTTGGGTATGATTCCTAGTAATTATATTGTTCAATGTACTAAGTCACTCTCTTAGTACCAGAAAAGTATATTAAATAATATACAATGGGTCTATTACCTCAAAGGTAGACTATAAGATTATTTTATTTGGTCAATATATATAATATATTATTATGCCCTAGGCATCTCTTATAAATTGTAGTGCTACTTTCTTGGACTATCACTGCATAATTATGCAATGTCCCATATTAACCTTAAATATCAGAAAAAATTAATTAAATTAAATTACAAGTGTATTATTGCATATAATATCATATTATTAATGTAGTATTTAATATATATTATGAGGACAAACAAAACAATGATGCAACTAAAGGGTACAAACAATGTTAAGACGCAAACAAGACATTTTCACAATTAAAAATGAATTTATGAACTAAATAAAACAAGCGGAAGTGTCACAAGCCAAATGAAGGGGCAAGGTCTGACCCGGGGTCAACTTAATATTCAAAGTACACAAAAAAAAATGACTGCAAAAAATGATGACATCACAGGACTCATAACGGACGAACATTTAACAATCATAAAATAAATTATAGTGAGAGTAGTCTGGACGAAATAGTTAACGAACATGATACAAAACTGAATAAAATTGTTAACTGAGTACGAATAAAATACACCAGTTATCTACGGAACGGTACAGCTAACACAAATCGTCAAACGACAGCAGATTTGGACAGATAGTCCAATGGCAAACTTCAATGGGGCTTCCAAAAGTGCAATCGTTTAACTGCCCTAAGAAACGACCGAAATCAATTCAGGCATCGTGAGAGCCACAGAATCTAATTTCGGTTCATCCTCCCTACCTCCCACGAATTAACAACACATTAAGACAACAAAAAGTACATTAAACATAGGTAAAAACATGCCGATGTAGGCAGAGGGCATGGACTCAGTTAGCACTGTTTGCAATAACAACAGTTAAACACCTAGACTTATCTTTTCCGTTGCTTAGGTCAGTGCTAGAGGTCGTCAACAGCTAGGCCTGTGCCTTTGACTGTCTGCTCCTGATGGGCAGGCAACGGTAGTCCATCTTGTGCATCTTGATCAATTTGAAGCGAACTAGAGAGGCGTTGAAAAGATGTCTTCTTCACTGCGACAATGCAACAGTGACGTCATGTTGCTATTCATGATCACGTGCGTCACGTCAGCTTCGTAATGGTCATGTGATCGAAACTTGATCGTAAATATTTCATTCGAAAGTCATGAAAAAATTTTTGGTTTTTGGTTGTTTTTCGTTCCCACACACTGGCCACCACTGTTACAAGGTGGTTTGCTCTGAACAATGTTCCATGTGATATGAATAAAACAACTATAAATTTCTGGCCATTGTTTTTTCTTTGATATGTTAGTTTTTTTTTATTCAGTGATAGTGCATCGTGCCTTCGATGGAAGATTAAGCGAATGCGGGGGTGGAAGATTCCGAACAATACTTGAACCTTGGAATACGATTGATTTGATAAGTCATTTCATTGAGTCCATACATTTAATTCACAGTTGTACACACAGGATGATCATTTCAAATAGGAACAGAACATAAGTCCTTATAAGTCATGCATAAATTAATCAATAACGTAGACTGCTGGTTATGTGTCAATGTCCGTTTAAGGATACAATGCAGTATTGTCGTCAGAACATCACAGCTATATGCACGAGCAGATAGACATGGCTACCTGCCGACAGTGAGACTGCGAGTCTGAATATTTCATATGAATTTGACGATTATTCTCATCCTTCTGAGGATTCTAGTTAATTACTAACCTCCATAAATTTTCCTCTCATATAGAGTTCTAGGACTGACCCTGGTCCATCAAAAAATGCATATATATGGCTATATCATGCCATTGAATTGGAAGGTTAGAAAAACGCAGCTATTCAGCTTGGCGGTCAAGTAACAAAGGGTAGCGTTTCTTAGTTACCGACTGTGACCCAAACAACGCTATACACGTCATAATCGATCGTGTATGGAGCGTTCAATAATTGAAACATCTATCGCAATATATTAAATGCCTTAACCTTTACAATTGCACGTCTGATAACCTTTAGCAGACGGCGTTAATATCATATACCGTAACAGAGGCTAATTCGACTTATGAAGCGACTGGTGAGAATATATCTCATAATCTGAGAGAAATTGTTTCTCTACGAATAAATGTTTCCAGGAAGGTGTCATCAA